>JAULBS010107006.1:0-15460 GCA_032355785.1 Symmetromphalus regularis | reverse complement strand
AAGTTTGTTTTATTTAACGACGCCTCTAGAGCACATTAATTTTTATCTTATCATCGGCTATTGGACGTCAAACATATGGTCAACCTGACATATTTATTTATAGGAAACCCGCTGCAGCCACATAGGATAATCTTTCCGACAAGCAGCGAGGAATCTTTTATATACCCACAGACTGGATGGCACATACCACGGTCTTTGATGAACCAGTTGTGCAGATGTTGTAGAATAATCTGAACATGGAGTATACTTAATGCGTTCTGTCTTATACTGTTTTAGTATATTACAACTTATATTTTTCAATCATCCTTCACGACCGAAAACGAATGAACCAGTGATACCGCCATAATGGTTCATATAGTCACAGTAAATATTTTTTTAACATCATCATATTTCTAACACCATCATATTTTAATATGATCACAACAACAGCTCACAATATCGCTACCAAATGTCAATAACAAAAACAACATAATCACATCTTACCACAGACTTATGACTGTCAGCGAATCCTCGTGGGAAAGTGTTCTACAGGAAATCACATCCAGCAATAATATAAGGTCTTTTAAAGCTTTTATTCTAGACAATAATGAAATGTCTTCTACATTTTTCATCTAGAATCCAATGTTTTCCACCTATAATTACATTCCAATCAAAATAGTTTATTCACGAACATATGGATAGTATCATATCCTTACCGCTTCTTTTAATCGCAATTATATTGTATCTTTTTGTTTTGAGGACAAATTATATCATTTTTAAAAAGATAAAACATCCATTCTACTTTAATAATTGTGTCTTTAGTTAGTTTATTTGTTTAATGACACCTTTAGAGTAGATTAATCATCGGCTATTGGATGTGAAACATTTGGAAATTCTGACAAGTAGTCAAGTGTGAACCACAGTCTTCAACTTTAGAGTCCGATGTCCTACCACTGGACCACTGAGGCTCTAATTGTATGTTTAAATAAAACTTCATGTATGTATTGTAAGATTTTCTTAAACTGATGATACGTTTAGGTTAGCTGAAATTCGAATGTCGCCTGATTTACACTGAATCGCCCAAAATACAACTAGTAATAGATTCTCACATATTGCACTCGACAACACCACATGCCAAATAACACCTCTGACAAGTCATTGCTTTCGCGGCATGCAATCAACCTAATAGATTGACCTTCAGAGCAGTTTGACCTCAATCTAAGAGAATAAATTTGGGATGAAGGCGTTCAGTTTGAGGACTTAAAGTGATATTATTTCTTTTAGATAACGGATTGAAACGGTGGTTGCAGAAAAGAGTCTGGGTCCACCCAGTAAATCCAAGCTGTGCCATGGCTTTACAGAAACAACTGACCTCGGCAGGTGGGTTGTATGTTCTCTTATTGGTACAAATACCAGGTACAGATACAGGATTTATGAAATGAGGGTCCAAATGTGATGTGTGAACAGTACAAGGGAAAAATGGTTAATTTTCACGTTCTTCCTCTCGGAAAATATATATAAAACATAAAAAAATACGAGAAAGGTGGGATTCGGACACCCCTGGACCCTCCTCTGCATCCGCTAATCAACACTAAAGACCTGCATTCAATGTTGTTGTCAAGTCATTCCTGACCTTGCACCTGTACTGTTGCGGTTGACCATATACTCTGAGTGTCCCGACTAAATTCGCCTATCTTCTCTTAACTATGTGAGAACAGATACATTTGTTTTTGGCATACATGTCCACAATTAAAATAAATTGTATTTTTGAAGCTGTTAAATTTGTGTTTTAGTATTTCTACTGATGTCTACATCGGTTCTGGGCTGTATTGAGATATGCACCCAACAGTTCAACCTCGAGATGCAGGCAGCTTTGACAGGCGATGTTGCTATAGCTACCGCTCTGAGCTGCACGTAAGTAGGACTTCCATGACTCCTAATCAAAAAGCGTATCCTATATAGCAGCAGTAAGTTTCTCTTATCGTGATAACATTAACGTATGTCCTGGTAACGCATAGCAAACAAAAGTATGCCTAGCACAGAATACGTGAATTATGATATTAACTGTAAATACGAACATCAGATACACATGAACAGCTAGGTATGAATGATGAACAGCTAGGTATGAATGATGAACATCTAAACATGAATGATGAATAGCTAGGTATGAATGATGAACAGCTAGATATGAACGATGAATAGCTAGATATCAATGATGAACAGCTTGGTATGAACGATGAACAGCTAGATATGAATGATGAACAGCTAGATATCAATGATGAACATCTAGATATGGAGGATGAATTCCTAGGTATGAACGATGAACAGCTTGGTATGAACGATGAACAGCTAGATATCAATGATGAACAGCTAGATATCAACGATGAACATCAAGATATGAACGATGAATAGCTACGTATGAATGATGAACATCTAGATATCAATGATGAACAGCTAGGTATGATGAACATCTAGATATGATGAACATCTGGATATAAACGATGAACAGCTAGATATGAATGATGAACAGCTAGATATGAACGATGAACAGCAAGATATCAATGATGAACATCTAGATATGAACGATTAACTGCTAGGTATGAACGATGAACAGCTAGATATGAATGATGAACATCTAGATATGAACGATGAACAGCTAGATATGAATGATGAACATCTAGATAACAATGATGAACATCTAGATATGAACGATGAACAGATAGGTATGAATAATGAACATCAAGATATGAACGATGAACAGCTTGATATCAATGATGAACATCTTGATGTCAATGATGAACATCTTGATATCAATGATGAACGTCTAGATATGAACGATGAACTGCTAGGTATGAACGATGAACATCTAGATATGAACGATGGACATCTAAATATAAACTATGAACAGCTAGATATGAACGATGAGCATCTAGATATGAACGATGAACAGCTAGATATCAACGATTGAAACAGCTAGATATGAACAATAAACAGCTAGATATGAACGATGAACTGCTAGGTATGACAGATGAACACCAAACGACCTTTCTTCCAGTTTTTGCAGGGAGATTTGATTGGTTTTGTGAATAAATTATATCTGTAGGACACCTATAACTGTCTACATGTCAAGAAAACATCTCGATCATCGTCATTTGTCAGAAAATATGTACAGATGCATTATCTTGCTATATTTGGCTGGCCGTTATATTTAAATGCAGAGAAGAAAACAAATATATTTTGCTATTTGCCTCCTCATGAATAGTTTAAACTAGAAATATGTAATCTGCTGTGATTTAAATGGTCATAATGTATTTAATGTAGACTATATTGTGTTTAGGGCAAACTTTAAAGATAAGTAATTATGTGCCAATTTCAAAGGCATGTTCTGCACATATGTTGTTAAATACTATTCAAGGACATATGAAGGTTTTCAAGAGATTTTATGGTAAATAATCAGAAGCTATTTCACGATGATGGTGTTTGATGCAGTATCTGCATAACTCAGTATATACGTGTTGGACATTTTGATAGAAACAATGGAATTCCTTATTTCAGGTGTCACCTGTGTGAAACGATTTATTTTATCAAACTATAGTAATAATTTTATTTTTTAAAAGGACAAATCATATGAATACCACCATATTCTTAGATCTGTTAATACGTTTCTTCAGCAACTTTGTTTGTTTTTTGTTACCAAGATATAGCGATAATAGCTATTTTGAAACATGACGTCATGCTTATTGTGTACAACATGCATATAGCCATTTTCACAAATGTCAAGTGATTATTGTTACAAACTGATACCAGAAGATCTGTTATATACATACAATTCGATGTTAAAATGTCTTAAAGAATATTGTTGCTCTTTTGTCAAAGGAAATAATTTAAAATTCTAAATATCTAAAATAGCAGTTCTAATGAAAACGTAGGATAAGAAGGTCATGAGAAATGTTCATTTCTGAAACATTAATATTGTTAAGGGTCTTGTATTTGTGTGGTTTATTTAATTATTAAATTATTTAACACCCTATATTATATATTTAACTTCAGCGCTATTACGAACCACATCCAGTGCTTACGAGAAGTGGAGATGCAGTGCAGCCTGAACGCCAACTACCAGGCTCTTCACAGAACCACCCTGGCCACAGCCATGCACAAATACGATCAATTCTGTCATTCAGGTGCCCACACATGTATACAGAGTCTTAGAGGAACCGGGAATGGGGGGGGGGGGAGCACAGGGGGAGTGACTGGATCCCCCTTATCTTGTGAACTTTTTTTACACATTAGTGTTTGCAATTGTAACAAAAATCTGATAAAGATTTTGTACCCGATCCATCAGTGCCCCCACTCCCAAAGTCGTTCCTACGGACCTGATGCATGTTTACATTTCAATATCTGGCATAGCCAGAGGAAGGGGTGTTCGGGTGGAACAATAAGTGGAGATCTTATGTGGTATGGATGGGTACAGCTATTCACAATTTTGACAATTGGATATATTCTAATACATCTGTACATTTCAAAGTAAAGATTGTTTTATTTAACGACGCCTCTAGAGCACATTGATTTTTATTTTATCATCGGGTATATGGCCGCCAAACATGTGGTCATTCTGACATATTTCTTTAGAGAAAACCCACTGCTGCCACATAGGTTACTCTTTCCGATAAGCAGAAAGGGGTCTTTTATATGCACCGTCCCACAGACATGACAACACATACCACGGCCTTTGATGGACCAGTTGTGGACCACTGGTTGGAACGGAAAATAGCCCAAACACATTTGAATGTAATCAACTTACAATGGCAATTGAAAGAGAATGTCAGGTTATCTGTTTTCTATAGGAGCCTACGGAATGTGAGCAGCACTCATAACGAGACCAACACTCTCTCACTGCTGAGTATCTCAAAATTCCCACCCCATTAGAATAAAAATGGTTATAAAGACAGTATTATCAAGTGTTTAGTTCTCTTAGATGTATGGGTATAATACATTCTTTGTCACTATCTTTGAATATTGTCCCGGACATCTTGACAACAGTCTCTTAAACCACTTGCAGTACATAGAAATGCTTGTGTTTTTATTAGTCATTTCAACAGGAACAATAAGTAAATATAATTATTTACTGAAAACAGACTGACCAGCACCAGAACACAATTTACATTTCCTTTCCAGCCACTTTGTTTAAAACCCTTACAAACTAAATTTGCAATATGTATCACCATATGGTGATCTGAGTTAAAATAAAATTCTGTTCTGTCGTTGTAGGTCCCACTATGGACAACATGGCAAACTGTGGGGGTCAGTTGATGGTGTGTAACGAAGCACTCAACAACACCTTCAACGTTGCTGTCGCCAGATTAGATCTTCAGAAAGCATGCGCGTAAGTGAAAACATCAAATGAATACCTGACTGCGAAAATGTGAGTTTAAGAAATACCTCAATATATATCAATGCCATGTTGAAATATACTTCAACATATAGCAATGTCATGTTGAAATATACCTCAATATATAGCAGTGTCATGTTAAAATATACCTCAGTATATAGCAATGTCATGTTGAAATATACCTCAATATATAGCAATGTCATGTTGAAATATACCTCAATATATAGCAATGTCATGTTGAAATATACCTCAGTATATAGCAATGTCATGTTGAAATATACCTCAATATAATTATAAGAAAGTCATGTTGAAATATACCTCATTATATAATAATGTCATGTTGAAATATACCTCAATATATAAGAATGTCATGCTGAAAAATACCTGACTATATAATAATGCCATGCTGAGAAATACATTACTATAATTATAACGTCATTCCCCACAAACTAATCATATTGAATTGCTAAAAAGTATATCGATTTTGTCAACTAATCTAAACATTTCTTTCCAGTCAAACATCTTTACAGTGCATCATTTCTACAGTGAATATTAATCACATTTTGTTTCTTTTCTTCAGCTCTTTAAACAATTATTCCCGATGTGTTGAGAATCTGATCAGTTTACCCAATTGTGGTCACCTGTCGACACAGGCCATGCAAACAGCCAAACTACTCATGTCTCAGTATGGGCCATCTTGTCAAGGAGGTTAGTTAAGGTCCAATGTCAGTTTGTAGTTGACCAACGATACAAGTTTATAGACGAAACAGTTACGATATGCAATAATCATATCATGTAGTCCCCGAAGTTAAACATAACATCTGTCTCCTGCTTTTAGTTGTTTATAAAATAAGATAAATTAGACCTCATTTTATATATAGGCCTATAGCATTCAATGCTCTTGGTATGATTGCTTTATTTTGCAATTGGCCAAATAGCCTTGAGAACATTATATATACACACAAACACGCACACACATGCATGCATTCATTCACTCATTCATACAAAATTACAAATACAAACTAGCAAATACAATGAAATAGGATATGTAATATAGTAATAATAAATACTTGTAAATTAATAATAAATACTTGTAAATTCGTCACTACAACTCAGTTATAAATTGTTATTTTAAAGACGTATACATAAATCGCACGCACGCACACACACACACATGCATGCATTCATTCATTCACTCATTCATACAAAATTACAAATACAAACTAGCAAATACAATGAAATAGGATATGTAATATAGTAGTAATAAATACTTGTAAATTCGTCACTACAACTCAGTTATAAATTGTTATTTTAAAGACGTATACATAAATCGTTAGTTATAAATACAAGAGAAGACAACTTATACAAAATTGTATTCCTTTGTTCAAAAACCTTTAAACACTATATAGCTAACAGCCATGTTTAATAGTTTTAAACATTTAAATATACAAGGATTATTTTTATAATTTTCTGAAATATAGCGTCTTATATTTGTTTAAATAGGACATACAAATTATCATTTTAGACAATAAAACAAAATGTGTAGGGGAGGTAATAATTATAGTAGGTATGCTACCTCATAGGTAGTAATGCTGTTAAGTTACTTCCCTTATCTACTGATTGGTTCTTGTGAACAAGAAAACAAACTTTTATTTCACAAGGGAGGTAATTTAGCAGCTGTTCAATTTCAGTGTTGACTATTGACTTACTTCCCTTACATCAAACGCCCGATTAGTTGCTATTTCAATTAAAATATCAATCAGAATACTATATATAATCTGTATTAATGCAATAGTTAACACGAGTTGGGTGATAATGTGCATATTTTGATTTCCCAGACATGGCTAAACAGGGAGAGAACATAGCGAGCTGTATGAATCAGACCATGCACTGTTTCGACGGTTTCCAGAAAAAGTTTTCTCATGCAGTAGACACCATGAACATGCCCTCCATGTGCCAGTAAGTAGGACATTTACTTATTTTTACAGCCTATAATTATAAAATATTTCAAACATTCTTCCTTTAATAAGCATTGCGTATTATTACCTCTTCAAATAAAACAAACTTAAAAATATTTTATCATCTGTATTTGATCAAAACGTGTAAACCTTAATGGTCCGGTGGAAGGACATTGAACTCTCAGTCTGAAGACAATGGTTCAAAACTCATTGGAGGCTGGCTCACGCGAGACTATGCGTCAACATTACCAAATGTTTGACATGGATTAGCAGATGTTTAACAAATCAAGGTGCACTAGTGACGTTGTTCAAAACGTGATCGTGATGTTGATAGTGTTTTGGATTACTTGTTTCGAGGGTTGTGCAAGGGGCCAGTTGTGGTATATGCACTGTATTGTAGTATGTTGTTGGTTGGCATTCAGTAGGGAATAACGGCAGACTATCTAGCCTTAAGGGCAAAAAAAAACTTTAATACAATAATGCAAAATTAGTTCAATCCCGATGGCTCAAAAACTGAAAAAAATAACCCAAAACATTCAACCATGCGCGATATCAAATCTCAGTCAAGGCATGGAATTTTTAATCTCGATACCGACTGCAACCTAGAAATGGTTTATTTAAGGACGTGGTTTGTGCTAGTCTGTCTGTGGAATAGTGCAAATAAAAGATGCCTTGCTGCTAATCGAACAGAGTAGTTTATTGTGGTGATAGCGCTGAATACACAATGTGCCTGGGTGTCGTCAAACAACCAACCGTTTCCCTTCTTCCGACCCCTCGAGAGACTTAGGCATTCGGTGAACATGACATGTTTCCGTGAAACAGTAACAAAAACACTGATAGACAACTGACAAGACCACGATCATCAGGGGCTGCTCCCGTTTCTGAACATCAGAATTTCACGGTGAATAATTTAACAATGAATAAGAACATATCTATGGGAATTATTGGTGGCTGCAGCTTCCCCCCCCCCCGCTGCTCCAACGCCCCTGGTCATTAAGAGGTACGTACCGTTCTAAACGAATAATGAATATGCAGTGATGCAGGTTAATATTATAGTAAAGTTTGCTTTATTTAACGACGCCTCTAGAGCTCATTGATTTATTTTATCTTATCATTGACTATTGGACGTCAAACATAATGATCATTCTGACATATTTCTTTAGAAAAAACCCTGATGCAGCCACATAGGCTACTCTTTCTAATAAGCAGCAAGGGATCCTTTAAATGCACTTCCCCACAGACAGTGCAGCACATACCACAGCATTTGATGAACCAGTTGTGGACAACTGGTTGGACGTTAATATTATAGATGCGGAATGATAATATGACGAGGTTAAACCAGATAGAGTGTACAAGTATTTGTTCTTAAACCAGATTTACATTTCAGATCTCTGGACGAGTACACGACGTGTGTCGAGAATCTTCGTTCTGATCAGAAGTGCAGCCAGTACGTCGACAACGCCCTCGTCAACATCGAGATGCTGCGATCACAACACCGTGTAGCGTGTGGACCAGGTAACCTCTTTCTTCACCACTCAATAGCGATGGCAAAAAGTGTTTAAATTCAAAACATATCATGCACCTCCACCTCCACCTCCTTTCGTTATGTCAAAATAGGATTATCTAAATAACAAAATCAATAATGTCTATTTGAAGGCTTTGATATACCATTGAAAGAAAATGCTGTAAAGAGTTTTAGTTCATTTCATAATCAATCTCAGTAGCGGTTCCAGGGGGTCTGGACACCCCTTCTTCTCGGTTATTTTACCTTTTACAAGTAGAAGAATGTGAAAATTAACCTTTACACATCACATTTGGAAACCCCCTTTCAGAAATCCAACATCCGCGCCAGAATGTTTGCATTTAACCTTGCTCAGTACATCGACATGCAATTTATCTCCATTAACCCATCTCTTATAAAACATCTCTTTAATTATTGTAATTACAATTTCATTAACAGCTCAGTGGATATTACATCAAATTAAATGCAATAAAGTCCGCGCCATTAGACGTGTTTGGAAAGGTTAAGTGTCTTGAAGCTGTCTATTACCTGTGTTTCTTCATGTGTATTTAATACCGCTTTTTTAGATCAGCGTTGAAAGGTTTGTCTGTTACACCGAACTAAAATAGCAACATTATTAAACGTAATGCACCTAACCATCAATAAATACATCCGATTCAACATAGTTCTTAGAAAACTCAGCCACTAATAGAATGTGCACTTGATGAGTCTAATTTGACGGTTATTACACTGATATTGTGACAACTGCAATTAGAATAGGCATGATGTATTTCTTAGAAAATATCAGAACTATGGCACATATTAACCACCCCAAAGTGTCATTCTGACCTATAATCTGTTTACGCTACTTGGAACATGGATTTCTGTCGATTACATTAGTTTGCGTGAACCTAGTTTTGGAAATAGCAAAAAAGTCATGTGTTCCATTTTGTTCATTACTTTGTTAAATAATAATTAAAAATATTACTCATTACATATTAAAATCGGAAAAATTGCACAACGTTAATAAGACTTGGAAGACTACAGCATTACAAAGAGGGGTAACTCTGTCCATTTTAACATTCGGAACATCTCGGCCATTTCCGGTAATATTCGTATCTCGTTCAACTTTGCAAATATGCCATTGATATTAACTTATGAAAAATATATTTATAAAATAATAACCGCGTACCATAAAAATAGATTATACAAATAATTACCTAACACCCCCATTTTTATACGAATCTGTCTAACGTCATCAGAAAAATCAAACATGGCGCTCAGAATAAGTTCGCTAACAAATACGGAAACAGTATTTTCGGCTCCTGTTTAAACAATTCAGAACCAATACACATAGCAATCAAGACAAAAAATAGATTTTTTTTTATTTGTAAAAAATATCAACATTGATGAGGTAAGTTATATATTTTTGTTTTTAATTCGTTAATATCCATGTTCCAAGTAGCGTAAACAGATTTTTAAGAAAACATTCAAGGAATTAATATAAATAACACAAAATGAGCTTTAGAAGGTCATATGATAGTGTTGGTTTGAGGTATCCATAAATAATCAAATTGGAAGTATATTTGAACTTTCTATGAAGATATTTTAAAGAGAAACATTCATCTACCCCATGATTAGCTTAACTATGCTTTGAATAACTGGGCCCATATGTACAATAATACCTAACCCCTGTACCTCCTCTGGCGCCGCTACTGTGTCCCCTCGAATTGGATATTCGTGTCGCTTAAAGCGTCAGCACTCTTATTAAACGTGCTCATATCAAATTAGTATGACATTCGGTAAACTTCAGTTTTAACTTTATAATTAATGACAGACAGTGTCACTTTTATGGTTCTACTAAAAATTCCTTTTGATGACAAAAATGACCTTTACCTCAAATACGGCCATATTTGTTTGTAAACAATCTCGATATGAAATTACTTCCATAATCTGCATTCTCACGTCATATAAATTTGCATAGTTATGTCGTGTAATATATATTTTATGTCATGGCTAATGTCATGAGTATGGCACTCAGGAATATGACAATTATCATTAAACCAAATGCATATTTATTAAGGTATTTAGGCCTAATTTATAGTTTAAGACGGTTGCAGCTTCTAACTATGTTCTTTTTCATTATTAAATTATTCACCGGCAAATTCCGAAGTTCTGCCCCCCCCCCCCCCCAAATATAAATTTCGTTCCAACGCCCCTGCTGTGGTAATATGGGAAGGTATAATATAAACCATCCATACTGTAATAAATATTGGGTCTGATTAACATGTATAAAATTATTATTATTATTATAACCAGTACATGAACACCATGTTATCCTTGGATGTAGGAACTTTTGAAACTGTTTTACATATTATTAGAGTAACGTCATTATCAAATTCGAAAATTACTAGTAACGCAAATTTCGGCCCAATGTTTTAAATTCAAAATAACTAAAGTGGCTGTCTTCATAAAAAGAACAAATATATAACGTTTTAAGTGTGATTGTATCGAGTATTTTATTAAATATTTTATATTATTAGATACCTTATAACATACGTTTAAACGGATATCATCCTAATAATGTCTAAGATGGGTGGCAGTCGTCATAAAGAAGAAATCTAGCAATATAAACGGAACATATATGCATTTTATTTTTCTCTTATCTCTACTTTATTCCACCAACAGCATCATTATCATTTCTCGGCTATCTATAAATAAGGTTTTTAAAATTGAATTAAGGGTAAGTAGTCACATATCGAGAGTGGGTATGAGGGGAGGGGGGGATTATATGTAACTACAAGTATGTTAATGCCTTATCCGGTCTTATCTTGATTTTGTTTTACATGCACGAAATACAAATATTGCAAAATGTTTTGTTTTCTAGAATTGCCACCAGCGATATTATGTAACATGGATGTTAGTGAGTTCGCTTGAACTACATCCACACTTTGGAACCGGACAAGGTGCTTTTCTTGGAGAAATAGCTCTTTCATTTGTGTATGGAGCAGCAACAGCTGAAAACAGATGAAAACTATAATGGACTAGCTTATCTTTCGGCATTATAAGTGAAACATCTGATGGAATAACTAGTCTTTCAGCATTATAGGTAAAACTTCTGATGGAACAGCTAGTCTTTCGGCATTTTAGGTGAAACCTCTAATGGAATAGCTAGTCTTTTGGCATTATAGGTGAAACATCTGATGGAATAGCTAGTCGTTTGGCGTTTTAGGTGAAACATCTGATGGAATAGCTAGTCTTTTGGCATTTTAGGTGAAACATCTGATGGAATAGCTAGCCTTTTGGCATTATAGGTGAAACCTCCGATGGACTAACTAGTCTTTCAGCATTATAGGTGAAACATCTGATGGAATAGCTAGTCTTTCAGCACTATAGTTGAAACATCTAATTGACTAGCTAGTCTGAATTTCTCCTTAACAGTCTGAATTCGTTCTTGTGACCAGACTGGATATACCCTTTTAGGTTAAAATAACAAGGGAAAAGCCAAGCATCATCACATTGTTACAGCAGATCAAAAGTATTTTTATATCCATTATGTTTAAATATACGTCTATATTTTAATTTTAACACTGTGACACTAGTTATATTATCAGTGACTAATGTTAATATTTAAACGAAATGAATCTGAATACTTTTAAATAGTTGTACATTTGTATTGCCCTGGATGCAATGGGCGTATGACTTAAATATATTCATTACATTGCCTTCTTTCAATGATTGATGGATTAATATGAATATGTTTATTGCAATGGATGATCATTATTTGAACTTAGGGCCAGTAATTTGGCCAGATGACTGAAGTGACAGATTGATTGTAAATATACACATGTACAGTGTAATAAAACAAAATCATTTTATGGAAATTACAACTCTATAACATCTGTTTGCGGTTTACAATTTCTCTGAGTTAATGTACCAGGTTCGTTATCAATATATCCAATGATGCTCAAGCGTTGGATTGAAGACAATTTCAGCTGAAATATTATGGTGAATGAACTCACAGACATTCTAAAATACTTAATCAACTTCACATAATTACAGTTTACGTTCCCAATCCTTTTTATTTTGATAACTAATTCCTTTTAAATTATTTTTAGGAAAGACTAATCTTTATCACGTCACCACTAATTTTCAACACAAGTTTGTATGTCACTGTACACAAGTTTGTATGTCACTGTAACAGTTTTTCGAAGGTTTTGTTTGTTGGTATTATATTTTAATAATTAAATTTCTATTATAATCATTACAGTTTAAAGGCGTCTCATTGGTCTAGCCATTAGCAACGAGTTTCGTTCATTTCTCGGTGAACGTAAAATGACCTCGTCATTTAACTTCTTTTTTAACAGCTGTGTTTACAAACTATATGCCGGGTGACCCCAAGTCTTTCAAAAATCGATAGTATTAAACTATGATAAATAATTTGTCTACTCTTTTTATAAAGATAATATAGATTAATATTTTGGGCTACCAAATCCATAAAATTTAGTTATTAGACCAAAAATTAAAATTAAACTTGTATCCTCGAGTAATCAATTTCTTGGTCTATCAAGGGGGAAGAGCTTCTGCGCACGCGCAATTGTAATAGCACGATCAGTGTAACAGAATATTTTACCTTGGTTATTCAGTGAATCTACAATGCCAAATGAGTGTTGTATATAACTCATCCTTTAAAAAAAATATTTTTTTGTAAATTTTAGATGTTTTTTTTTCTTCTAATTTTGTCTTCTGAAAGTGAAGATTTATATTTTTGTAACATAATTATTCCGATGTCAAAGTTCACCTGTGCGTAGATTCGTTGTAAACAAACTGAACAAAAATAGACAGACTCCAGATATAGTCTGTAAACATTATAAGCGATACACGCACACGGTTTCGATGGCAGATTTCAACGTTGGATATCCTAATACCATATTTGAATTCGACATGGAGACATTTTGACTTTTCTGAATAATGAAGATGAGATAAAAGAAATGAAAAATGAGTTGGAATGCAACCCCGAGCCAAGCACATCGCAGATGTCAACATCCGTGTTTAACATGACACCATTAAACAAAATATTTGTTCTTCAGTATTCTTGAGCGTTATTTTGGCAATACCTTCCAAAATAAATGAAAATAAAATATGAACTTATTTGTGTATGTCCCAAATTTAATTATAAGGAATGTCTCTTATTTCTTTTAGATTCATCGGGGTAAAAAAAAAAAAAAAAAAAAAAAAAAAAAAAATCCGCAATCTTTTGTGTGAACGGCTTCGCCGATTCACACAGTTTGCGAATGTGTTTTTTTGTTCATACCCCGATGAATCTAAAAGAAATAAAAGACATTCCTTAATTGACACAAACACATCATATACTTGTCGTCAAATGAATTTTAAAAACATTGAATAAAAATTGAATAAACAAAAACTTCGAAAAACAGTAACGTACAAACTTGTGTTGCTTCGTCATTATTCATAATTACCGTTTTTATAATAATGTAATCTGTACTAACGTCACTTCCTTGTTGAACAAGGTGTGGAGCCCAGGTGTTTATATTTGTATTTTTACTTATCACTTATTTTTACTTATGACTGCTGTGTTGAAAATGTATTCGGTGAAGATGTTGAAGATGCTTTATTATGTTTTAAAAAAAAAAAAAAAAATATCTGTTGCTATTTGTTTACCGTGATAATAGCCTAGACAACACACGTTTCAATGATCTTATTATTATTATTGTTATTATTATTATTTTATTTTTATTTATTTATCTTAGCATGGTCTGACGTGTGCAGTTTATGATTGGGAGTAGAAATATACATTTGGCGGGTTTTAATGTTGCTAGAATGTTTCGTTAATTTTAATTATAATGTTTTTAATCTGTATCGTCTATGCGGGTGTTTTGGTTTTTTTAAAAAGACAAACCTTAAAGACACTTTTGTCCGCCACGTGTTTGTTTCGTCAATAATGCAACTCACTCGTTTTTTCACATGAAATTCAATCCGGTATATTGTATTCACGACATATGTACTCTACAAGCGACGTGATATCAGTCACAAAGTGTCTATGTTCTTCACCATTGCTCATAAAGTCAATCTGTAAATAATAACTTCCCGTCTAGAGCTACGCGTATGTTAATTTCAGTTTTCATAACCAACCATACCACTCTATAGTCAAACACCAAAAGGGGGTAAAAGTTCAGATATCCATTTACCATTTCTAAGCGTTATTCATTACAGGAACCTAAATAAGAAAGCCAAAGCTTACGTAATACTTGCCGTTCCTCACGTATACGACACCTTTTTGTGGTTTCTTTGTACAGGCAGCATCGGGCCCGCAGTGGTTACTCTATCGGACTCATGGCTGGTAGGTACTGAGATCAATGTTCAGTCGAGGCATAAATTTTAAAACTATACCGTCTCTAAACCAAAGAAGTCACTTGCACAAATCAGTGGTTAATAACTGGTTTACCAAAAGCTGTAATATGTGATGTCCTTCCTGAAAGCCGGTAAATAAAAATATGTTCCTTTCCTTTGTTACAACCAGCACAGAGTTTGTAGCTTACACCACACACACACACACACACACACACACACACACACACACACACACACACACACACACACACACACACACAC
>JAULBS010106995.1:0-15462 GCA_032355785.1 Symmetromphalus regularis | reverse complement strand
AATTTGGAAGTACGTCAGTTTCAAAGGTACCGTAATACCAAATACCAAATAAAAGGTAATGCAAAATAATGACAGTTAAGGCAACTGTATCATGTCTTTGTAAGGAATTGTTACCAAAGAAAAACAGGCTCTTTATATTCAAAGATTAGATAGTTTCACAGTGAAAAAAACGAAGTGTTGGGGAATTTTCCGCAAGAACATGACAGTTGTCGATTTGGCTTATAAAACGAGCGATCTGATTGGATAATAATTTTAAGTATGATATCACCAAAATGTTTTCGTATAGATGGCGCAGTAAGCAGCCCAAGGTTTTATGAGCTATGTTGGTCAAGGGTCCAAACGGACTCGGAGTGACCGGAGTGACCCCTGACATTGTGAGGATGCTAAAGATTATGCATGTGTGACACCTATGAGACGCTGAATAAACAATGTGTGGAGTGTCGCTAAACAAACAATGTTTTTGATAGCTTGACTATAATAGTGGATATTGTTGCGAGCGATCCCTTTCAATAACTTACATGTTATTCTTTCTAAATCTAGGGGTAGATAGAAAATGTTTAGAAGGAAGGGGTTCTAAAATATTTACTGTTCCACCTAGTTCCACAAATGCGGCATAACAAGACATATCTTGCCATTAGAAAAATACAGCCAAAACATACCTTGATGCTAATCTCAAAGAGTAGCCTATGTGGCTGAAGTTGTTTCTTATCACAAAGAAATGTTGTGCTGGACCGCCATAAATAAACGGAATTCATAGTCCTGTTCCTTTTCATTAGTTAAAGGGCAGACAATCTATTTTTGTTTAACAGTTATGGTTTTGACTGTCTTAATTCCCCTTCTTTCAGGTATTTGTTTTAGATATAAAAAGTATATGATCGTATTTCATGAGATGGACATAATTTGTGCTGCTTGCTCAAAATGGCCATTAAAAATAATCCTATTTTAAAATACTAGACATTAACAAAAATGAAAACAAAAATTTAAATTGTGTATATTCAGCAAAATACTAGTATTTATCTGTTGTTAAGTTAATAATTTTAATAGAAAACCTACTCAAACGAAAACACGTTTCAAATGTGTGAAGTTTTTTTTAAACTAACTATGCTCTGCTTAAGTATATGTAATATCTAACCCAAACACAAAACAATATAAACAGTTGCAGAATAGTCTGTATTAATATATTTCTGAACATTATATATATAATAGAATATATAACAGAAAATATATTACAATATTTAACATCGGTGGCAGTCCTCATATTATGACTTTCATATGAATGTCTTTAACAACCTTATATAAATTTCAAATTAAAATTTTATATATTCCCTAAACCACCGACTCCAACTGACTGAATCCTTCACGGTCTTTAGATGCATTATTAAACATGCACACCACTTAAAACTAGACAAAATTCCCTACAATACGTTTCTTATGATATTATGTGTAATTAAATATTAAAATGTGATGGCGCAGTGGTTATGCTATCGGACTCGTGGCAGGTAGGTACTGGGATCGAATCGCAGTCGAGACGTGGGATTTTTAATCTCAGTATCTGTACCAAACCAGAGTGAGTTCTCCGCAAGACTCAGTGGGTAGGTCTATACCACTTACATCGACCAGTGGTTCACAACTGGTTTATCAAAGATTTTGGTATGTGTTATCCTGTCTGTGGGATAGTGCTGGTTATCGATAAGAGTAGCCGCATTAGTGTGGGGTAGCGCATTACGTCTCTCCTACTAAGACTAACCTCTGTCCAGGACAAATAACACAGGAAGCTAAATAGTGTGTCGGGGACAGCGGGCTTGAACCTTAATTGGATATAAGAATGAAATAAGTACAACCAATGAAATATTACTAATTTTGATGAATTACTCATTTTATGATGTCCACTTCGTTAAACATAGTCGCATATTCATATCAGTAATATCAGTTCCTTGCGTCCATAAACCCTGCTATTACCTTAAAGCAATGGTTAGTAATATTTGTATTGTAGAGAACCATAACTCTATAAGATGAATTGTGATGTAAACAGGGACTAGATAGAAGACAAACTGAGTAAAATAAAATGCAAAATAAGACTCTCTCTATAATTGTATTATCTTTCACAACACTGTAACTTTACACTTTATGAGAATAAAGTCATTGTCATTGTCTTTACCCCTATTAAAAAATCTTGCTCAGAAAAGTATACCTGGATCAGCTGCAACAGTCAACATCAGTGTTATTTAGCTTGATTAACGTCAACAATGCATCGTTTTGGTTGGGGTACGTTTTTCCCTAATAATTATTCTCTAATCATGTGTTGCTAATTGGTAGTAATATCACGTCATATTCAACAATGAAAGTAGCATAAAAGGGATCTCTGATAGATCCACAATGAAAAGATAGTCTAACTAGCCTAAGTCTTCACTAGTCACAAAAACACATTGACAAATAGGCAGTTTGACACAAAACCCTACTATAAAGGTAATTTTGTCAACATATTGTTTTTGCTGCATTCTGGAAACACATGTTACGTTAAAAGTCCTGAACTAAGGACAAATTAAAGATTTTAATATCAGATAGCAGTGGGAGATTTTAGGCAGGTGTAAAATTGATTACAGTGTACGCTAGGTGGGTGCGTGTTTCCTGCACTGAACTTTATTTACACCCAGGCCGTAATCTACGGCTTATGGGGATATATACATAATACAGTGAATATAAACATTACAATAAGATGGTGGATATACAATAACATACATAATTATAAACAATATACAGCATATTAGCCAGAAGTTTTAAAAGTTTTCATAATTAAACTACAAAAATTGAAAGTTTTCTAAGGACACTAGCTTTCTTAGGCTGTTAAACTGAATTTCTGACATTCAAGTTTATTATAATATATAAAACAATGCATTCTGAAAACAGGCCTCATTGACAGTCCCGAATTCGGGAAACAATAGGTTTTAATCTCATATCATAAAACGTGTCTTCCGTCAGGTGTGGAATTCATTATAAATTAAACTAGGTGGACGTATTTCCTGCCAGACCACATAGAGGCTATTAAATTGAATTTGTATCATTCAAGGATATTTTTAGTGTATTTTTAATTAAATGTGTGATATTAATGATAACCACACTAAATTCGGGACATATGCTTTTGCTAAGTCGTATTAAATAAATATTTAGCTATTATAAGTACCAGGTTAAATGGAAGAACAGTAGATATGCTACATCACATGTTTAAAGTATTATTAATGCGTACCTTCAAGAGTGAAACGGGTGTAATGACCAAATATACGTTGCAGTGCCAAGTACCTAGATATACGGCCTTTAACGTTATTGAATTTGTTGTATAAACAGTAGCGGATCCAGAAAATCCATTTGGGGGGTGGCATAAGAATCTTCGGATCCTTTACATTAAAAATAATAATTAAAAAAATAAACAATTATAATAATATTTTTTTTTAAATCGCATAATTTACGGGGAGGAGGGGGACCTCCCACCTAAATCCGCCACTGATAAATAATAATATACGTAATTCACAACCAGCCTTGTCTTAGATACAATCTATTGCGAGCTCAGTTTCTGATCACTTGTAAGCATGCCTAAACATAGTTATAATATAATGTGTTTGCTAAACATATACTCTGATTGGTTGGTTGTATTTATTTTCGTGCTTATATCCAATTAAGGTTCAATCACGCTGTCCTGGACACAACTCAGCTTCCTGTCCTGTATGTCTAGGACAGAGGTTGGTGTTAGTAGTAAATACGAAACCCGCTGCCGCCACACTAATGCAGCTACAAGGGATCCTTTTTTTATGCTTTTGATAAAGCAGTTGTGGACCAGTATTCGATGTAAGTGGTATACACATACCCAATGAGTCTTGCGGAGCACTCACTCTGGATTGGAGCCGGTACTGAGATTAAAATTCCCATGCCTCGACTGAGATTCTATTACTGTACCTACCAGCCATAAGTTCGGTACCTTAACCACTGCGCCACCGGGACGGGTTTACATATACTCTGCCCTCTCCTACAACGTTACACAAGTATGATGGCATCTGTCCACTTCATACTTGCAATCAATTAAAATTGAAACACAAACAAAATAGAAAGTTAAGAATTATATTATGATTATTTTTTATTGAGCAGTTAAAACCTCATTTGTCTAGAACTGCAATATCATCGCGTAATATTTCAGTTTATTGAACTGACAAACTCAATTCTACGCCAGATATCTCCGTTTTATTATTTGTAAACAGTCGGATGTAGACTACGCCAGATTTCCCTCCCGTTTTCCATGTAATAGAATCACTTCCTGTTGCTACGGGGGAATCTCTGGACAAAGATGTGGATATCGCCATCTGAACTCCTTTACCGCCAGTTGCCGTGAGAGTGATTGATGTATCGCTGGATTTCAGGCTGATTCCAAACAGAGGTTGTCTAATATTGGTTATTTTCAGATTACTGCGTGGCTTTGTTGTTGTAATCATTTGCAAGTTGCCAGTTAAATCGCAAGTTGTGATTCCCACAACCCCGAACCCAGCTTTAAATTTCTCTGTATCGAGACCAAGATCATATGCAGCCTTCATTACTCCACAGGCACCATCCTCAAAGTTGCTATTTACTTTCCAGTACATGCGATTAGCAGTGAGAAATGCCTCAAAAGCATATCGCATTTCGACTCCCTGTATTTTGACGATTTGATAGAAAGCTCTGTTGTATACACCGCTGCTTAAATGAACATCAATACCGTTATAGTAATCTTTAACATGGTCAATTGATGCGCCATCAAGTGAAGGCTTCTCAAAATAACGTAGTGGTTTATTGGGATCTTTTGTATCTTCCATTCCACTCAACCAGTCGTTCCCTGTGAAGAAATGTTCAGCCGCTTCTCCCATAATGTCAGAAAACGCTTCGTTCATACCACCAGATTGCTCACTGTATTCCAGATTGCTGTATTTTTCTGTTACGCCATGGCCTATTTCGTGTGCTACTGTGTCATAGTTGGTTAAAGGGTAGAACATGGTATCTCCATCTCCAAACATGACAGCTGAATTGTAATAGTAGGCATTGTCAAGTTTGTTGTCATAGTGAACAAGCATTGCTATTTTCGGCAGAGGTGTTACGCCATACCATTCCTTCAGCATTCGCTGAGTGAGGGTTCCAAAAAAGAATGCGTCTGTAGCAGGAGAATAACCATCATTTACTTCATCTTGATATCCAACAGAGCACGGAAAGTCTATGACGGTTCTTTTTTGATTATCTGTGCCTGTTTTACAATCAACTGTAAGAACATGTTCATTTTCCATGAAACACTTTGTACCAATGACTTTTGGTGTAAGACATCGTTGGGGCTTTCCATAGATATATTTTCCGGTTTTTTTATTGCCACCGACACCCACTGCTACACCACATGAAACAGGTGATGCCGAAGTAGGAGGCATCTGTGTTGGTTTTTGGGTGGTCGATTTTGGATCTGGTGTGACTTTAGTGTTTCCACTGGTTAATGACGCAGTAGGGCTAGTTTTCGTAGGTGAGCTAGTTTTGTATGTACCCGTTAAGCCAGTACTATACGATCCCGTTGAACCAGTACCATATGATCCTGTTGAGCCAGTACCATACGATCCCGTTGAGCCAGTACCATACGATCCCGTTGAGCCAGTACCATACGATCCCGTTGAGCCAGTACCATATGATCCAGTTGAGCCAGTACCATATGATCCCGTTGAGCCAGTACCATACGATCCCGTTGAGCCAGTACCATATGATCCCGTTGAGCCAGTACCATACGATCCCGTTGAGCCAGTACCATACGATCCCGTTGAGCCAGTACCATACGACCCCGTTGAACCAGTACCATAAGATCCCGTTGAGCCATGTGTATTCTTAATTTTATTAAAACTTTTTAGGATAGACCCATCACACATACCAATGTAATAATATGGAGCTAGCAAACCTTTTTCTTTTTTGACCAACATGTCCACCGTAATGGCTAAATGACCTTTTTTGCCTCCATCTACGAATATTCTTCTTGGCTTAACAGTTAAATCCAAAATGGCTGATTTGTGTAGACCTTCTTTCTTCAAGACTGTTGCTATGGCTTTGGTTCTGGAGTACTTGCAATAGATGTTCTTGACATCATGCTTTATACCTAAAACGACGTTTCCACTAATCAAACCTCCTCGATAAACTCCCTGGTCGTCCACATCTGCCTCGATTGATCCTCCAATGACCGGGAGTCCTCTGAAAGTCTCTCTGAATTTGGATCTAATTGATCCATGCACCGTAGTAAAACTTTCGCCTTCTGGAATGATGTCAATGTCATTGGTCAGAGAAAGCATCGTGTGAAAGGTTGATATTCTGTTACGTAGTGGCAGAAGAAGATCAGCAACATGGTAGCGTTTGTTCGCATCAAAAACATGTGAAGCATCTGCAACGTCAACTGTCATGACAGCCATTGCTAAAATAGACAAGCAGTTCTTTGTCATTACTCATTATGCTTTTTTATTTTGAGCTTTAAAAACATGTTTTAAAAAATACTAATTCTAATTTATTTCAAATTCCGTCTGTAATTTAACAAAGACGGGTCTACATCCATATTGGTTCGGGTACCCCCACCCGCACCTCAAATTCAGGCCCCGCATCTTATTTCAAACTTTAAATTTAAAATTTATTCATAGCGTTTAATAGGACGTTTATTCCTGTCAGTTATTTTACTGATTTGAAACCATCAAAATATATTGGATTGATAAAAAGAAATTACTCCATAGGTTGTGAAATTCTATTTCGATGTTTGATTGGTTGGTTGTATTTATTTTCGTGCTTATATTCAATTACGGTTCAAGTACGCTGTCCTGAGCATACGCCCCAGCTTTCTGTGCTATTTGTCCAGGACAGAGGTTAGTGTTAGTAGGAGACGAAACCTGCTGCCGCCACACTAATGCCGCTACTCTTATCGATAAGCAGCAAGGGATAATTTATATGCACTATCCCACAGGCAGGATAGCAGCAGTGGACCACTGGTCGGTGTAAGTGGTATACACCTACCCACTGAGCCTGGATTGGAGCCGATACTGAGTATAAAAATTCCATACTTCGACTGAGATTTGATGGCAGTATCTATCAACCGCAAGTCTGATAGCTTAACTACTACACCACGTAGACCGGTCGTTCAGTGTTCATTCTAAGAGTTTTCTTCTTGCAAACACGTATCGTTTTAATCACAGTACATTGTTAAAGAATAGAACTGATATTTCTTGGCAACGAACATTCCATTTTACTTTAAAACAGTCCAATCACGTTACTGTTGGGCACTTGATTAATTTAGCATATTTTATACGGAAGGATATGTATGTATACTTCGTACAATATCCATATTGTTTCATATCTGGGAATAACCTTTATTATTGTAAGTTGTGTGTATATAGTGTATATTATACTTTACCTGTTAAGAGGAGAATGTCCATCATTATCAGAGGTTGGAGATAGATTCCACTAACCTGTAAAAATCAATGTTAACTTTATTATAAACTTAATACAACAGTTATATGTCGGATGGTCCAGACAGATCGATACATAATGTATAAAAGAAAGATTATTTTGATTTTGGAAAAAAAGTTATTTTGTTCAAAACAGAATCTGTAATCAGACCGACCACAAGTTCTTAAAGAAATGGACTCGAGTCTTTGTCAAAAGTGAGCATCTGATGACAGTGGTTCAAAACCCGTTGGAAGCTGGATCACACTTGACTACGTGTCAAAATAACCAATAGTCGATTATTAATAAATCAATGTGCTCTATTGGCGTTGTTAAACAAAACAAACAAACACAATTGTCAAAAAGAGCAACTGTTTAGCAAACAGTATGTGTATGGCAATCACTATGAAGACATTTTCTATCAGTTTTACTGACTTGGAACCATCAAAATGCATTAAATCGTTTTACTCATATTGTGAAATTTGTCTTTTAATGTTTATCATAAAAAGCTTTATACGGTTTTTAATTATAAGTTCTATAAAATTATATTAAGAAGTTTTTCTCCTTTCAGACTTTAGAGATATTTTCATTTCATTCCCTTTTTAAAGCATGATTTGTCTTAATTGTAAATCTAGACATGAATGCAAAAAAATCGTAACAAAAACAAAAATAAATAAAAATGAACTAATTGTATGCCCTACATAACAGGCAGACGAAGAACCAACATACAGACACAGTGATGACAAGTGTGACATAAACTTAAGAACAGACGAAAGTATATGTGCATTTTTACAATTGCAAACATAGCAAAGCCATAATTTGAAAAATAACAGCTTCGATTTTAATATGGCAATCCTGTCACTAAGTAACCACGTTGTATTAGTTGATATTATAATCAATCCTTTTTGTTTCACTTTAAGACTGTATTGTTGTCACTGTTAAAACTAGAGGTGTAACGATATACCGGTATACCGATATATTCCAATACTTGCCCAGCGCAATACATACCGCAATATGGTTTCGTGTATCGCGATATATCTACCCAATGAGTATCCAGCTCTTATACAACCTGTGACTAGGACAGTAAGTTATAAAAATAAAAGTTAAACTTAATCAAAACATATAAATCTACTCTATCTACATATTCTCGTTTTTCATCAGAAATTGGTACAGGTTTGCCTGCCTAAGATATGTAAACTTAGTAATTAGTATGATAGTATCAAAATATGACTATCACGTTTGGTAATCAAACTGTATTACAATATGTATTGCAATATGGGTTTGCTGTATCACAATATATCGCAATACTGTTTTGGCCGTATCGTTGCACCTCTAGTTAAAACTGACCTTGTAATCTTTATTGTGACTTTTACTTTAGTATACAAAGTGTAGGTTATTTATCCATTCAAAACCCGTCGGAGACTGGTTTTAATGATTAAACTATTGTGTATTATCCTTTAGTATGTGCATTATACGTTAATATGTTTTAATTATGTGTCAGAATTACTGGTGGTGTTAAACAAAAAAACAATAATAACGATTACTTACCCGAACCAAGATAAATCAGATGAAGTTGTTCCTGAAATGTCTGTGCTTTTTATATACATACATTTTATATATACACCAGTTTACCCGTAGTTAATTAACGTAACGTGTATATATAGATAGAAAGATAAAAACATGGCATTGTTATATGTATGGATTCCCTCAAGTGGAATAATATACTATTTAATTTCCTCCTGGTAAACACTTGGTTATGTAATTTTCAAATAAATATAATTAAATGCAGGTATTGCTATTTTGTATGTCACTGTTAATTAGTAAACAACCGGCTGATAAGGATCTATTTAATATTAACTGGTATATTTATATCTTCATTGCCACTAGTTAATTTTCAGAAACTGTAGCGGTATTCTATAAGCTTATGAGATTGTTAATGTATGTTAATTAAATAGACGTATCTGTTTTTACATCTGTTTTCTCTCGTAATATTTTACTATATGCCAGGAAGATAACACAATTTTATTGAATTTGGATAGAATAGCTTTTAGGTTCACTCCAATCTAAGTAATCAAGAACAACAAGGCCACATAAACAGCTTTAAGAGAATACAAGTGAGGGTGTATCTTTACTATTCTCCACTAGCCATTCGTCCTTTCCATGACTGTATTATGTAATATTTTGTTTGTACCAATAAGCTATTGCTTACGGTAATAAAGAATTGAATTGAAAAATACCACCTGGTGTTGTGCCCTTGAAATAAAATAATAATAATTTCTCTTTCTCTTTATCTCTCTCTCTCTCCGTCTCTCCCTCCCTCCTCTCCGTATCTCTCTCCATCGCTCTCTCTCACGCACACACACACTCACTTATACATGACCGAAACACCTTAATAATAATAATAATAATGATAATGATAATAATTATAATAATAGCAATGATGATTTCAGTTACATTGTTAACTGAAAATAAGGGTGGAATAAACACCTCCCCGGGTAAAACTAAATTAATTAACTTTTTTTTTTTTTTAATTAACTTCATCAGCAGCAGCAGCGTTACACTTCAAGGCTTTGGTTTTTGCCTGCGTCATAATAATCTGAAATGTCATGCTTCCAAAATATCCCATAATAATCATTAATGGAACCGAAACAAAATAAACAAAACTATTTCAAATTCTGATCGTTATCCGGCTTCACTGAAAGAAGCAGACGTAATTTTATTGACTTCATTATTGCTCAGTACAATTAATAATAATAATATATATTTATTAAAGCGATATGTATCTACTATTTCCTTTGCAATTATTTAAACATGTATATATGGCTCTTAGTATCATGGAAAGAACGCACGTGCATTTGTAGATAGATTAAATATTTCACGTGGAAAAAACAACATGTTTTAGCATGGAGTAACATCTCGTAATGGCCAATAGCGATTTTTTTCGCATATGTAATGTTGATCAGATGTACAGATGAAATCATTCCATCTGAATACTCCGACATCCCATGAGAAAGTCATACAGTAGTCTGTGATCGGATCGCTGGGCTCTCCTATTCTCCAGTCCTCGAATCCAGGTCCTGCTACAAGTGGTCCCGGTGGTATTGGGTTAGCAGAAGGATCCAGCCACTGCCACGTCGGTCCGAATGGATCAGCCAGTTTCGTTGCTCCTATCCAGTTGTGAACTGAAAAGAAAATATAATTTATATTATACCAGAAGCTGAGGAGTAGAGACGGAGAGATGGTAGTGTTTTGTTTGGTCATTTCTCCTGGTTAAAACAAGCAGTTTTATTTATATTTTTAATTAATTAATTTATTTATATATTTTGCATATTTGTTATTATTATTATTATTTTATTATTATTATTATTATTTGTTATTGTTATTATTTAAAATGCTCACACAGAAAACAAAATCTAAATTAACTTGAGTGGTTGTTTAATTTATTTATTTATATATTTTGCATGTTTGTTATTATTTTTATTATTATCATTATTATTATTATTTGTTATTGTTATTATTTAAAATGCTCACACAGAAAACAAAATCTAAATTAACTCAAGTGGTTGCTTAATCAACTAACTTCTAAATCGATACGATGATGACACGAAACTTCGTGTTTATGGGTAGCAACATATAAAAAATGTATATCAGCTTTTGCTTGTGTTACAACTACACCATCTTAGGTAGAAAAGCAACTAAATAAAACCTACCGACATATACTATTGATGAAATTGACTGAATACAGAGTAAATGGGTACAGTGATAAATGAGACCCATACTAATGTTAATTCATACATCCTTGTTTGGTTCAGCGTGAACTGTGATTTGACTTTTACCTCGAAGTGTTGGTACTATTGTCTTTAAAAATAGATTTTCCTCCACATTATCCACAACTGCGAGATCCGCACCAATAGCCTGGCAGGCTTGCTGAAATATATACATAAACGGTCGTTAGTGGAATTTCTGCTGTGCAAACATCAACAAGATATTTTATATTGCAATTACTTTGGGTATAAAATATAAACACAATGAATACAAACTGTATAACAAGATACAAACCTATTGCACTCGGCTGATCCACTCAGAACCACTCGGACCGACATGGCAGTGTAATAATTAGGAAGTCTTAACCAACGAAATAAATACAAATAAATAAATGTCGGCATGTGTGTGAGTGTCTTTGTGTGTATGAATGTGTGTATTGTGTGTATATTGTGTGTGTATGTATGTATATTGTGTGTGTATTATATGTTCATTGTCTGTGTATTTTGTGTGTATGTGTGTATTGTATGTGTATTATGTATGTTGAGTATGTGTATTGTGTGTGTGTATTGCATTTGTGTGTATTGTATGCATGTGTGTATTGTGTGAGTGTGTATGTGTGTGTGTGGGGGGGTTTCTAATATAAATACTTTAATTTATTTTTAAATTATAAAAACTGTAGGTAAGAACGGAACTGTCAAACGCTAAATCTACTTCACCACCATTCGTTGACCTACTGCAGATGGAAGTTCATATGCTTTGAATTATATAATACTGATTTACCAATGTTTAACTTGAACTACTTTTCCAAATCATGCAGATATATATACAGTATAGATTATATGATGAATACATAGTAGATGCGTACAGTGATATTATCCTGAACATGACCAAATTGTCATTCATTTAAAAGGATATACTCATTTAGACACACATTATATGACATATTTTTCTATACTCCACCCTCCCAATAAATATATTTAGATATACAAATCTTTCCGGTTATATGCCATCTGTACTGTTTACTTACACGAGCTTGAAACCAGTCTTCAGCCGGTCTAACGGAAATATGAAAGCATGTGTCTCGAAACTGTACAAAACCCACACCGCATTCAACTGCAAGTATATACATATAACAGAGAAAATCTGTAATGTTTGACAATAAGACTCGTTAAGATGCATAAAACCCACACTGCAGTTAACTGCAAGCATATAAATATAAGAAAGTCTGTAATGTTTGACAATATAAAATTGTACGAAACTCACACCGCAGTTAACAAAGTGTGTAAATATAATGTTTGACAGTTTAAAACTGTTCAAAACTCACACCGCAGTCAACTGCATGTATATAAATATAAGAAAGAAAATATGTTTTGCTGGACAGGAAGACTTGTGTGTATTTTTTAATTTACTTTTTTCTGAATCATTCTCTTCTCGTGGTAAAGTGTGAAAATTATCTAGTCGAAAATTAGGTTCTGGTTATCTCTAATTAAAACAATTACGCTAAACCGCATTCACTTTAGTGCATTTTATGTAAACATTTTCATACGAACCTGTTGTGGACTACTTATATTTACATTATTATTTGTAAAAACTCACCATATTGCAAAATCTATAAAAAAATCTGAAACGCAATATTTTTGTCCGTATTTCATTGTACAACTATTACTTTTCTCCTGAACGATGTCAACATTTAGTTGATAAAATGTTGAGATTTTAATCTTGTGGTTTTTAACAGAGACTTTTCTTTTATTACTGTACAACTATGTCATATAACATTTTATACTAGCACGCTTTTCGTTTCGTTGTTACAAAATAGAAGTTTCGTCACTGCAATACAGAACATTTAAACCAAATAGACCTACGTCATGAGAAATGTATTATTCTACTAACAAGTAATAAATAAAACAAGATTTTTCTACTTCCAGGGCCGGCAGCAACTATACAGTTGTCAAATAACTAGTTTAATAACATTGTGCTCCTTCTGTCAGCTCTTCCAATCTTAACATACGATCATTTATGAAAATTAAATAGCATATAATCAAACTGAAACGTGACACTCCCTTATATGTAGCTAATGGAAGGAATTGGCTGTTTTGATTACATTGTTTAGAAATAATTGTTTTAGAAACAAATCAATCAGAGATAAAGCCATTTTTATTGATTTATATGACCAACGCAGTCCCAGATGGACAGTTTTCGTTTTAATAAACATGTTTCATCAGTTTAGTGTAAACAACTTTGATAACCCCCAAAACTGATTCAATTCTATTTAAATAATAATTCTTCATTTGTATGTTTGAGAAAGAAACTAACATATACAAAGCTAGACACATACACTATAATACAAAACATTAAGAAAATATGCAAATAACGTTATAAATATATGTGTTTTATATTAAAATAATAGTATTGTGTGCAATAGGTTAACATATTTTAGTAATGACTAAAGTGAGAGGAGTGCCACCGTTAAAACGCGATACTCCCAACTTTTAATACCTTAATAACCATGGCCGGATTTAGACCTTGGGGTTCGAGGGCCCCTCATCATAGAAATTAAATTACATGACAAATAGAAAAATAGACTAAAATTAATTAATTGAACTAATTTTATTATCATTACATTTTTTAATAAAGAAAGTCAGTCTGTAGGCCCCCTCTGGCAGGGCGATCCGGGGCAATTGCCCCCTTATAAACCACTATTTTGACAATGATTCGTAAATGCAAACCATGGGGTAGATTAATATTTCTCTTTCAAATATTTTCATAGAAAGTTCAAATATACTTCAGATTTGATTATTTATGAATACCAAAGGCTATAATAATCTAAGTTTCAACAATTCTCTTCAATTACTATTTGCAATGATTTATAATTTGGTTTCGAAATATTCAACTAACCCATGGTTAGCCTAACGTTGCTTTGAACAACTAAGCCCATGACGTGTCCTAAAATATTCTACGAAAGCACCGTTTGTAAAGCTCTATTTTGTTTGGTTAATGGTAAATAGTGTCAAATTTAATTGGCCTATTCTCACAGTGAAAGAAAATCAATTACAACCGGTTCCGGTACAGCAGAGGTTAAACTATCGGTTTCGTAGCTGGTAGGTACTGGGACCGAATCTCATTCGAGGCGTGGGATTTTTAAACCCAGAGTGAGTGCTCCGCAAGACTCAGTGGATAGGTGTATACCACTTACACCGACCAGTGGTCCACAACTTGTTTATCAAAGGCCGTGATATGTGTTATCCTGTCTGTGGAATAGTGCATATTAAAGATCCCTTGCTGCTTATCGAAGAGTAGCCGCTTTAGCGTGGACACTAATTTCTGTCCTGAGTAAACAGCACAGGAATCTGAGCTGAGTGTCCATGACAGCGTGCTTGAATCTTCGTTGGATATAAGCACGAAACTAAATACACCCAACCAACCAATCAATTGCACATTTTGTGTCTAAAATCTCAAAATTTATATATGTTCTAACAAATACATTCTTTGAGGTGGGTAATAAATAGACTATATTATTCATCTCTCTCGTTTGGTCGACTTTACGAGATGTGTACTATAATTTAATATCACACTGTAATATTTTGTGCTTCTGTGAACCCACAAATCACTGACTTCAAGGATAACAGGAATGATAATTTAACAATGTACCAGTTACGTTTATATGACTTACACTGACAAACATTTATATTACATAATAATATCGTTTTAGGTCAAATGTTGGAAAAGGTATAATCTATTTTAATTACGATGCTTGTTTCTGAAAACCACGGACCCCTCTTTTCCGACCCTGAAAAATTCATGTTCCACCAAATATATAAAATTACATTTTTGATATATCTTGTAGATGACTATAAAGAGCAAAAAAACATGAATGATTATTATTGCAATTTGTCCTGGGATCGGCCATTTTAATTTTTTTAATCTTAGATTGACTGGACTATTAGCATATAAATTAAGAAACAAAACAATCCCCAAAACAGTTTTAATCGTATTATACAAACTAAACACTCATTATTTTTTCTTCCTTATATCATTAAAAATAATTATCTGATAAACATGAACAATACCAATAACCAGTATGATTCGTTGGTACAGTAAAACTACCTTTGGTGAATTGATCATTTATTTTATATAGTGCAAATTCCGATTACCCGTGTAAACCGGCCTCCGTGGCGCAGTGGTTAAGCTATCGGACTCGAGGCTGGTAGGTACTGAGATCAAATCTCAGTCGAG
>JAULBS010106984.1:0-15462 GCA_032355785.1 Symmetromphalus regularis | reverse complement strand
GTGCATATAAAAGATCCCTTGCTGTTTATCGAAAAGCAGCGGGTTTCGTGTCTCCTACTAACACTAACCTCTGTCCTTGACACACAGCACAGGAACCTGAGTTGTGTGCCCAGGACAGCGTGCTTTAACCTTAATTGGATATAAGCACGAAAAATAAATACAACTAACCAACCTTCTGGACAGGTTGTTGGTTATGGTATGTGATTTATATATATATATGTGTATATATATATATATATATATATATATATAATCTTCACTATACATATAAGTAGTGGATATTTGAAGTCTAATATCAGAAAATGGGAGTCATCATATTAGTTCAATAACATAATTAACTGAATAACTGTCTTGTTTATATTACATGCATATATATCTATTATATCCATCCACTATTTTATCTTTTTGATACTAATACATGTATATCCATTGTTTTTTTCTTCTCATATATACATGTAATAGGTTTTGTGTATTAAAATTGATTGACGTCAGGAATATTTTGCATCAACCATGACTCACACATATTTTATTTAGGAATATTTTTGCGAAATATTGCTTCAAATACACAGAATTCCTACATCATGTGAAACCGTGTAATACGAACAAGTATGAATAAGAAACACACATGCAGCAGCAAAACATCAACACATTACTATTCATAGCACAAAATGCATACCTTCCCACCATCAAACACGTGTAGGATATCATGGAGCAAAGTCAACGTGAGTTTACATCATTTGACAGATGTAGGCATCACCCTATATGAATGAGACAGGAAATTGTTATTGGATGTTTGATCTGGAACGTGCCACGAATCAGCCATCCATGTTTAGAGGACTAGTTTATAATGAATACATTAATAAAAAATTCGAAATTCTAATACTTCTAATTTTGTAAAAGATTATACTATATGCTTCGTATTTGTTGCTCAGTTATTATTCAGGAATAGGCTATATTGTTGTTTGCTTTTCCATTGTAATACAAGCCTGCAGAATTGAATTTGCCCGCTCACCACGAATTGGTGAAAAAACCTCCTGGACAAATCAAAATCCACTAGCCCGTCTGGCATCTCATGATTTTTGAGTTCTATGATGCTGATGTCCGATTTCATAAAATGTTTTGTAAACATCACAGTGTCCTCTGATCTTTAATGCAAATTTGTCGCCATTTTAACTTTGCTAACATTCCAAAAACGAGGCCAAATTTGGAAAAAAACACTTTCTCTGTCTATTTATAGCATATTCTCCGGTGCTGGATCTTCATGTTGTTTCACTTTGTAGATGTCATCTATGTTGACTGCTAAATAAAAATGTAGACATATCTTGAAAATGTTTCAAAGTCACCAGAAAAAAAGAGGAGAAAACAAGTGGTGAAATTAAAGAAAAGAATAAACAGTATGAGAAGAAAACTCGCAACCATTCTTCACAGGGAAAATGGAAAAAGGACGAAAGAGGTGAATGGATAATTTATGACAAAACGTGAAACATTATGTTTGCACTTTTTATAAAAAAATATGCTCCTCCTAACCAGAAAAGGGTTGGATGTTTGTTGCAGGAACTGCTAAAATAAAATATCGGGCTAGTGATAATAACTGGGAGCTAGTGGATTTTTTTATTTACTAGCCCGGCTAGCTATTAATAAAAATTCTTATTCCACAGGCCTGTAATATCTTCTCACATACAATGTACTTCGACCACTCTTCCCTCGAAGTGTTTCAAACTATTATTGTTAACAGAGAATCTGTGAATAAAAAATGTGTGAAAAAAATATATAAGAATTACATAAGTCCTACACTTGGTGTCTATCTTGGTCTGGTTATTCCATGGCAATTACATGTCATATATCATTACTTCATCATTGCCATTCACTACTAGTAGTACTACAGTAGAATCCTCTTAACTGCATATAGGCATTTTGCTCAAATATTTTATGCAATTAACAGGATTATTCCTTTATCAGAAATGCCTATTTAAAATCATATTACTATTCTTGAACTACATGTACATGTATCTGGTATAAAATCAAAGTACATTTATCAAACAGTGATCACTAACATCATTATGGTAAGGAATTCTTTGAGTCATGCAGCCTGAATGTTATAACAGGTGCAAAAACAGTATATGGTTACACTTTGTTTGTGGTCATTTTGTAATTATTTGATAAAAATGTTAAGATTTTTAGTACTTTGGAAGAAAAAAATTAGGTTTTCAACATTTTCTTATGCAATTAACTAGACATTACAAAGAAAGCATATGCAATTAAAAGAAATTCTTTGTATGTATTTGCATACAAATGGTTCTGTGCCACAGAATATTATGCAAATAACAGGAATGTGCTATTATCAGGAATGCAATTAAGTGGACTTGACTGTATATATACATGTATATATTCATTTATGGCAGATAAATAAATTTATAAGTTCTAAAGATATTTAGATATGGAATGAACAGTGGTGCATCTAGGCAGGGCCTCTGGGCTCACCTCGCCCTCAACCCTAAATTTTGTGATATAAATAAAAATAAAAAATTATTATTTTATTATTATTTTAACATTAAAGAATCCGAGAATTCTTTTGGGGCCCCCTCTAAATGGATTTTCTGGATCCTCCACTGAATAAGACAGAATTTTGATAATTATGCAGTGTAACTTCTGAGTTTTGAAAACAGAGTTATGTGCCCTCCGCATTTCAAAAATGGTATGAACACTACTTTTAGTAAGAATTGTGGGGTTTCAAAGAAGTTATTATGATACAGTGATCATAAATATTTTACTTATTTCCACCAAACATTTAGACATTTCTTTGAGATCAAAATTTGTTAATTGCACCATGAAGTTAATGATTCAACTCAGTATGGAAGATTCTGACAGTGGAGTGCAGAGGTTCGGTGATGACCTGGGCCATCTCCTTGATTGTATGCCCCCAGACTCAAATATAGAACCTAATTTTAATTTTACCCTTTGACTGGATGCATCCTTGAAATGGATGCCTGGGTCCATTGCCCCCTCTGTCCCCCTTTCTGCATACCACTGGATTCTGACACAGTGTGAATATTGCATAATTCCAGAAATTAAAAAAAATAGAGGTTTTTATATAAATTATAACAGAAATAAATTTTTTTTAATTAAATCTTGTATGCCATTGCAGTGCTGGGGCTACTGAACAGATGTCTAGTGTTGTTTGTCAATGTCACATCATTAAAGATACTTCTTTGTCTGATCAATTTGTCATACCTGTATCTTTTGTTGTTTGTTTGTTCGTTTGGATGTAGAACCAAACAAATTATGCTTGTTTTTATATTTTTTATTATTGATCAGATTATGTAAAACAACATTTATAACTCATCACCAATATTATTGCTTTTTGTTTAGCTTATTTAAATTTTTTTTTTTTTTTTTAATATTATCAAGTATATAGTTGTAAATAATTAACAGTGATATTTACTGAAACACTGTTGCAAGTTTCGGTGATGGGAAACTATAAAACTCTTGCATTTCACACCAGAACTAGTGTTGTGGGGTATGTAAATTAACACTACCTTATGACCTACATACCATTTAGTTAATAATATTTTGTTTTTACTAACAAAAGATGTCACATAACCATACCCACCTTCTATGCATGTGGTTTGAAAATTAAGAGATACTATGTACGATGAACAGGTTATCTCCCTTTAGTTGCCATAAAATGTTAAAACAAATGTTAGAGCTATTCATTATGGAGATACTTTGAGTGGGTCTGCAGTATGATCACTGATTGAAACTGTATGAAAATGACATCACATGAATAACCTCTATCTTGTTAGTTGTACTTAGCTACAGATGTGAGATATTTTCATATTTTATTTCTATATTTTTATGTCAGGAATCTTGTCTTACTGGAGCTCGGAACCAAGGCTGAAAATTGCTTCCTGACGTGGGGTGTGGGGAACTGAGCATCCCCCCCATTTAAAAAGTAGGTGGATGTGTCCCCCTCCCCCTCCCCCATGGCCTCAGGATTGGTGCTCCTGGATAGACCCCTGTGTACTTCAGTATATTATCACTAAGACCACATGGCTAAGTGTTACATTGATATCATAAAAAGAAATACTGGAAAAGATTATTATTTAGGCATTTTAATTTCAAATTTTTTCGAAGCATAAAAAACGGGGGGTATAATTATATAGACAAAAAGTGGAGGGATGTGTCCCCCGTCCCCTCCCAGGATTTGTGCCCCAGCCGGTAACTATTAACTCAAATGTTGGAAGCAGGTAACAAATATACTGAAACACTATAAAAATGCAACAGATTTCTTTACGTTATATCGACTGAAGCGTTTTTAAAGAGTTTCAGTATATTATATTGTGTGATTTGTCCTTTCACAACGCATCACCCAATATAGAGTAAAGAAAAAAATTATGGTATTTCAGTATACTTTATAGGATGATAATAATATTCTATATGATTTTATGTTAAAACTTCTGTCGACATTCCCAGTGGCCGATCCAGGTGGCCCCCGTGGGCCGGCCCCCTAAATTGTGCGATTAAATAAAAAAAAATAAAAAAATTGTTATATATTTTTTAGTTTAAAAAAAGATTCTTTAGACCCCCTCCCCTGCTCCACCCCACCCCGCCCCAAACTTGGATTATCTGGATCCTCGATCCTCTTATGATTCTTTTCTGTCTGGGATTGTTTTTAAACAATCTGATATCAGAAACAATTTATATTTAAAAGGAGTGGTTGTATTTGTGTGTATTCCATTTAAAATTCGCGTAAAATACGTCGCATATTTCTCTCACTAACCACATTGATTTTTTATTCCATATTTTGCCCTATTATTCTATCACACCATGGTTTCCCTTTTCACTATGATTTGTGTAAATAGCTATGATTTTTTCGTGTATTAATAATTGACAAGTATAGGAATCCCGTCTGTCTGACGGAGCATGTGCGAAGTGACATGTGGGGAGCCGGGAGTTGAGTTTCTGTGAAGAACTTTGAAGACGGGTCGGCGACCGCACGCAACCTCGCTCGCTCGAACGCGTTGTTTGTCGCCCGGTTCGGGTGTAATCTGTGGAGAGTATCACACAGATTGCGTTTATCAAAACCCGCAGACCCTTGTCCTCTTTTGAATTTCATCAGACGTACAACACCTGACGGGTTGCCACGCGCGCCAAAACCCTCGCGACACGGCACGCGCCGCTGATGCTTCTTCGTGACGACCAGACAGGGAGGAAGTGTCGTGTGCAAAGATTACGTTGTTTTTAATAGTACATAATCGGTTGATATATATAAAAAAAAGGTTAGGCTATCCTGACCGGGCATTAATTTAGGAACCTAAATTTGTTTTATTTTTTAAAATAATGTTGATTATAAGGCGTACTGATGTTAAAATTAATGTTGCACATAATTATTAGCAGTGGAAACCCGCTGCTACCATATAGGCTACTCTTTCAGATAAGCAGCAAGGGTTTCTTCAATGCAGTGTCTTTCAGACTGGACAGCACGTTCTACGGCATTTGATTAACCAGTTGTGGACCACTGGTTGGAACGGAAAATAGCCCAAACTGCAATTGGGTCCTCTGAGAAGGATCGATCCGACGACCGACCGTTTCACAGCCAGGTACTCTACTGTTTGAGCTACATCCTGCTCCGCGTATAGCCAGGACACAGAATTATACATTTTATACCTGGCTCAAAGTAGAGTTACTTATAGCCAGGACACAGAATTATACATTTTATACCTGGCTCAAAGTAGAGTTACTTATAGCCAGGACACAGAAGTATACATTTTATACCTGGCTCAAAGTAGAGTTACTTATAGCCAGGACACAGAAGTATACATTTTATACCAGGCTCAAAGTAGAGTTACTTATAGTCTGGATAAAAATATTGCTGAATCTGTCCATAGATTTTTGTAAATTTTAGTTCATCCGTGAACAGAAGAGAAGGCGGACAAGATGGGAGGGGCTATGTACTTTGCATATAATCTCAGTAGCGGAGCTGGGGGATCCATGGGGCCAGGACGCCCTTTTTCTCTTTCTGTTTTTACCATTTTACGAGTCGAAGGACGTGAAAATTAACAATTTTTTCACCTATTTCTATTCACTCATCACTTTCGGACTCCCCTCCACATTTCTCAGAAATCAACATTTGGACCCCCCCTTTCAGAAATCCTTCCTCCGCTTGAACCCGTTACGTATCTATTGTCAAGTGAATAAAAGCCATATATAGTTTGTCGTTGAAGATGAATCTATAAGTTACGGAAACAAAGAGACTTTTAAATAAATTATCTCGTGGCCACGCGATTTAAAAAATAAAAGAAAAACAACAAAGTTATCTGTGCTACCGTAAACTCGTGGCCACGAGAAAAAAAAATAAAAAAATAAAAAAAAAAGAAGCTAACCGACCAACCAGCCTCCGTGGCCCAGTGGTTAAGCTATCGGCCTCGAGGCTGGTAGGTACTGAGATCAAATCTCAGTCGAGTCATGGGATTTTTAATCTCAGTAGAAAATAAGATCTAATTATAATGGAAACTTTTTTTATTTAAGGGGAAGGGGTTAGTAACCCCGAGACCCGCCACGTCCATCTTTGGAACAAATATGTTTAACACAAAACCCCGTGATCGACATCCATTTAAAATGGCGTATCTAGGGCCACACACAATTTTATGAATTTAATAACATTTAAAAAATATTATTCTTTTTTTTTTAAAGTTAAAGAATCCGAAGAATCGGCATCATATTATCCCACCCCCATAAATGGATTTTATGGATCCGCCACTGATGAATATATATATATATATATATATATTTTTAATCAGGAATAAACAGGAGATATCTTAAACTGTATGCGATATGCCAGTAGTTGAGTTCAAAGTGCTGTCTGGAACACGGAGATATCGAATAAATCTAGGCTAATGAGAAGGATCGATCTAGCAATCTATCGCACCTCACGCGAACGCTCTATCGCTAAGCAAAATATCACTCTTTTAATTAGAGAAATGAATCGGAAAACAATAAATTAATTTTCCTGTCTGGTACCTCCATTAACAAGGCTGAAGCAACCGAGCAACAGGTATGCTGTGTTATCGTTTAGTTTGTCCTCCGATCACTACGTGATTTATATATTAAAATTTTACTCTTTATAACGTCCACCCGAAATAACCGATAACTGCTTTTTATGATAACTAGATTGAAATCCGTGCGTATATTTTGTAACAAGATGTGTGAAGTACCTATTATAGACAGGGGATTGTTATATAAGGTGGTCTTTATAGTAGGGTCGACTGTACGTATGGGAACCAAGCTGTTTCTTGGCAAATATCAATAATCTATAGGTTTTAATTTTGCCGGAAAATATTTTGATTTAATCATCAATCATCTATTATATTATTTTTAAAATACTTAAAACTTTAAGATAGAAAATAATTTCATCACACTGAAAATTATATATATTTATATAAACAACAGACCCGTAGTAAAGACTTTGTGAGTGGGGGTAAGGGGGTGGGGGTGATGCGCACTGACTGATCGGATCGGGTACAAACTATATCAGATTTTGATTACAATGACAATGTGTAAAAAAAAAAGTTCAAGCGGGGTGAGGCTGGAGGGGGCACGTTCCACCTACCCCTCTCCTGTTCCTACGGGCCTGAACAGAACAGAACGGATTAAAAAAAAAAAGAATTATTTTAATTTCACCCCTTAGATAGGAACTTAGTATTATTTGATTACCAGGAAATGATTGGATAATTGGTAATTCTTTTTATTCAAAGGCTGGGCACTATTATTTTTATGTTGGTATTTTATACAATATTTTAATAATGTAACTTTTATATTTATATTTATAATATACTTGTTTATAAAAACACACACACACAAATGCGTACGCGCACTCACAGAATTTATGTTTTTAGAAAATCGCTAAACAGTAGAGAACGAATTGAAAGCAACCCATCCACGAATTCTATATGTAATAAACTATCTGTCTGTCTGTCTGTCTGTATGTGTCTCCGTATATGGTTAAAAATATATATTGTGTTGATAGATGCTCACTTTAAATATGTATATGTAATATGTTTAGTACTTATCCTGACTAATTCATTTTTGAATATTAAAAACACTTTTGAAAAACAATATTTGTATAATATATGCAGTTATCATTCTTGTTGTAGTAATTATGAATGAAACTATTTATATAGATAGTGCGTTTGACCTTCACCAGGGGCGGTTCCATCAATTGTGAATAAGGGGGGCGCAACTTTGGAAGGCGAAGCCCAACCTTGCGAGCGCCGAAAATTAGGGGTGAGGGCGAGCGCCTGGTGCACCCCTCTCTATGGAACCGCGCCTGTTCATACTGTATCGTCATGTAAGACGCTGGTACACAGTAGATGGCGATGATTTTGCATTTAACCCTGAAATAATAATAATAATAATAATCATAATAATAGTAATATCATTTTTTTTTTAAATTTCAAATGACAGAAACTTTAAACTGTTTTGGCTGTCAACATCGGAAACAAATCACGTTACGAAAACTATATCAGTTTTGCATACGTAATTTAGCAACCTAAATAAAATACAAATAAATGAGTGAATTGAAGATTTTAAATAAATTTTAAGGAATTGATCTTACGTTTAAAATATACAATTCTAAAATAAATGTTATAATTATTATTGTGTCTATATTTGCTTTACATGTATATGTTCACCAGTTTTGTTAAAGATAGATCACAGTAAAATAATTATCTCTGCGTACAGTAACCCAGATGTTATATTTGTTTCCTATAATAATAAACGTTATAATAAAGGAGAAATCGAACTGAATCAGTGTGTTAATATTAAATTTATTGCATCCAAGAAGCGGACTAAAGGTGATATTTAATGATCATGAGATTATTAAATATTTAAAAAATCTAATTTCAAATCAGTACAAACATTAACTGATGAGATATGTTGAAACTAAATCTACGATAACCTAATGTATTTATAAGTAGTCATATCAAAATAATTTATCTTTCTATAAACATATTTAGAAATAAATATTAGTGGCGGATCCAGAAAATCCATTTATGGGGCCCGAATAATATGATGCCGATTCCTCGAATTCTTTAAGGTTAAAAAACAAATAATGATAATAAATAATAATAATAATTTAAAGAATGTTATTTAAATCGCAAAATTTAGGGGGGGGGGGTATGCACGGGTCCCTGTGGCGCCCCTCTACATCCGCCCCTAAATATTTATCTAAAATTATGGTTAGCTTAAATAGTGCTTTGAACAACGGCCCAAATGTTTATTGTTAATAGTAAAACTATGAACGTGTTTTGTTTTTATCAAACTGTAAGAACCGATATTTATTCAGTAATTTTATTCCAGTCCATAAGGAATTATAAATGGAACGTCACAGCAAATACAATTCATTGCGCTATGAGCCAATAACAGACGATATTTATTTCATGGAAATATGCTCACACACGTCCGTCAAACAACTTGAAATACTGGATCATTATCCTAATTACATCAAATCTCAAACGGAGAAAATGAAAATCAACATGATCACAAACTTAAATACATACAAATTCTGGTTTAAATTGAGTATCGTGATTTTCTAACGTTTTACAAAAATTTCTTCAATCACTTTTTCGCAAAAATCTCTACAGACTAGAGAGGCAGGCATAGAAAGAGGCTGGTCTTAAATATCAAATCATCCAATCATAGCATTCCTCTCACTGATTTGGTTTGCGCTCTCGGAAATGTGCATCGAATGAGCATGCGCGTGCTACTTGTCGTCCAGCAATCGCGTTTTGTTAAACAGCAGTCTGTAACAGCTGTTTGGCGAATGGATTATAACTCTTAATACTTTGTTTCCACTCGTGGCCGATAAAATAATTATCATGCCTATAAAGATTACAGCTCCGATCTTGTTAGTACATTGCATTGCTGTTGTTTGAATGACCTCCACACGAGATCTGCTCGTGAGTCCCACACAGGTTTCCACTTGAATATGCCGCGCTCCTTTCTTGTAAAGAATAAAAAAGAAGAAGTTTTTGGAGACACAGAACATAAAAGTGCATTTAGAGCTGTCCTACCAAGAAATCCAGGTATGTAAATTATATGCATATAGTGTACAATGTACATGTAATATAATATATATTTTTAAATTTTATCAATATATTTTTTTTTTGATTTACTTTTTTGTATAATTCTGGTATATTATATCTTTAATTGTATCTCAAGTATCACTTCTTTTTATTACTGTTCTCTTACCGTCCATTCTATTTTTTCTTCGCAACTTTTTTGTTATCTTATCTTTGTCTCTCGTCTTTAATATGTATATATATATCACTCTCTCTCTATCTCTCTCCCTCTCTCCCCCCTCTCTCTCCATCTCTCTCGCTTTCTCTTTCTCTCTCGCTCTCTCGCTCTCTCGCTCTCCCTATCATATAGATATATTGACTTCAAAAATTACTTTATTGAAATTAATCAAATTGTCATAAAGGTTTTAACTTTCTTAAGATGTTTAAAATTTAATCAATATTCAGATTAATGTACTTTACTTGTAAATTAATTTAGTCTGTATTTTAAACACTGACCATGCCAGCATACACACACATATATATATACATAATTATATACTTAACACTTTGCACTTCATTCAAATTCATAAAGAATGAGAAAAATGTTCGTCTGCTAACTTCACTAGCTAATTTCATAAATTGCTCGTGACAGGAATTCATATCGTTTGATCGATTGTCGAATCATGTAAATATTTTATTTCTGTTCCTTTATAAAATCAAAACTACTCCCACAGATTTTCAGTAATTTGATTGCAATACACAAGGGAGTAATGCATTGTTAATTGTATTAAAATGTTTACACTGGCGTCGCTTATACGTGTACAATGATTTGTTATTTAAATATTAATATATATTGTTAGAAAAACATCCCTTTCTATTTCAGAAATTACTTTATGGAAATTAATCAAATTGTTATAAAGGTTTTAATTTTTAAAATTAAATCAGTATTCAGATGAATGTACTTAACTAGTAAATTAATTTAGTATGCAGTTTAAACAACGACCACATTAGCACACATTGTGGTGTGATATGATGTTTAAACAGAATATCTTCATTCCAAATGATTCAGTAATGTTACAAATTGTTGTATCGTTCTTATTTTAATATTATATTTCTCGACATGTGTACTAGTATGAAGAAAAATTATACTATTGCTATATATCGCTTTAATATATTATGCATTTACGAGATGTTTGCCAGTATATATATATATAATATATTATATAATATATTATATATATATATACATAAAATATATATATATAAAATAATAACAACAAAACAAACCAAACAGGTATTTTAATATCAAATCAGTTAATGATCTTTAGATTTATATTCGTGGTTTTTTCGTGGTAACACATTTTAGGAATATCGTCTGATATACTGTATTTTAAACTAGTATATAAAAAACATATTTTTGCTAACATCCACATAATGTCTGATATGTTATTTTGTAAAACAATATACTTAATATATTTATATAATCGCTAAAATCCAAATATATTTACTCATAGTTTAACTGTTAATATGAAAAGTAATATTTTGTACAGAGACTGGAGACTGGTAGGTATTGTATCAATCTTATCAACATACATGCAACTGTTGAAACCAGCTAATATATTTTCCATCTCTACTCTTTCTTAAATTATCAAAACAAAATAACTGTATGCAATTATACTATTTTACTGCACGTGAGATTTAATTCAAAACCATATCTTTTTTGTTTATCCTAGAAATGAACTAACTTTCACGTCTGATGTTCAGACTGACATTTCTTATGTATTTCCTGTATATTTCCTATGTAGCTCGTCAATGTCAAACAATAGTTTTTATTTAAGCATGCTCACATGTTATAGAGACTTGGTGTGAAACTAACCAGAAGAAAACATTTATATTGATATATCATGTGATTAGTCAATATTTCATTTTTTTTAACGACACCACTAAAGCACATTGATTTATTAATCATCGGCTGTTGGATGTCAAATATTTGATTATTTTGAAACGTAGTCAAGTGTGAGCCAGCCTCCAACGGGTTTTGAACCACTGTCATCAGCTTGAGAGTCCGATATTCTACCGCTGGACCATCGATGCTCACAAGTCAAACTTCAAAATGACGAATCTCAATGAACAACTCTATAATATTTATAAGCGTAATTTTCCTTTTTTTTTCGTTTTAGAATACAAACGGTTTGTACTGTTATTAAACCAAAAATTAATTAAGTAATTATATAATAAATAGTAAATAATTAGTATACTCCATAAAAATAAATTTATACAACATAAAATGAACAAAATGGTTTATGACATTCCGAAATAAAATTACGTAATTCCAAGTAAAAGATATAGCATACTTTAAGAATATTTCTAAAACCTTTTATATAATTATATTACAGACAGTAAAATAGTATATGCCATAAAGTACTGAATTTTTATAAAACTTATTTTTAGAATAGTAAAGAAATTATATACTTCATGAAATATTTAAAATATATATAATTATATAGCAAACATATTACATAAGTAAAGAAAATAGTTTATTTTATGAAATATTTTAAAGACATTTTGTAATTACTTCATAAAGCGAAAAGTGAATATAATAACATTGGAATATTTAATACACATTATAATTATATTCATTTCATACGGTTTGAATGTTGTTATTATTCTAATTAATTATGTCTAATGCACGTTCTTTTTATATTGACATTATAATTATGTTCACTTCATACGGTTTTAATGTTATTAGTATTCTGTTTAATTAAGTATGCCTATTGCGTGTTCTTTTAATATTATTATATATTCTTATGTATTAGTGTGTATGCTTTTTCAACATTTACCTGTAAACCACCTGTTGATTCTTCGGATAAAGTAATCAAAAGAAATGTATTGTTTTACATTTCCCTAACAAAGAATTGACATCTATTGTATTGTATGTTTTACCAAGGAATTATCCTCAGCTAAAAAGCTTTGTTATAAAGCTGAGGAGACATCTCGGGTCAATATCAATTACGGTATAGATGACAAACACGCGCCGTGTAACAAACATCACTTCGCGGGAGGTCAAGAGAACATCTTACACTTTTTAAGTGTTCATTTCAAAGCTAATCGAACAAACGAGAGAGCAAATATTTACCATTGCACCTAGTTAATCTTAATCTGCGTTATAAATGATTTGTTTAAACTGTCGCGCGAGTCACGGGAGCCACGCGACACGAGGTTTATCAGAGGGAGAAAAAAATGCGTCGCTCGTATAATTAAGAAAGGATGAGATACGCGCGTGGCATGTTGTGAATTTCACCAGGTTGTGAATTTCAACATGTTATTTTGCCGCGTTTCGCACTCTGAACTCAACAGGTGTTCTCTTCGTTTACCTGACACGATTGTCCGAATGCTCCATTGTCGCTATAAATCACACAGATCATAAAGATTTTATTTCACTTTCTTTTGCACGTCATGTGTTAATCAATGGGTCTCTAACAAAATGAACTATAATTATTGTAGAAATAGTTTTAAAATGTTTATGATATATAGTGGATACTTAGGAGATTAATAAAATATATATTAGTTAGTGCATGTAATAAATAATTTCGGGAAAGATTTAATTTTCTTTTCTTATATTCCAGTGGCGGATCTAGGGGGTGGGGTGCCCATAATTTTTTGCGATATAAATAACATTAATTTTTTTAATTATTTATTGTTTTGAGATTAAAGAAAAGGGCATCATATTATTGCCCTCCCCCCCCCCCCACACTCTAATGGAGTTTCTGGATCCGCCACTATATACGTGTTAATAAGTGGATCTTTAGCAACATGTACTTACATACATAAAGGGTTTGAATATATTTGTTATATACAGTAGATATTTATTGAAATGTAATCTATTATTTAGTAATTACTAATTTCTTAAACATTTTAATTTTTATATACATGTTAATGAGTGGGTGTATTTAGCAAAATGGACTATTATACAGAAATAGTTTGAAAATGTTATCTTATATATAATAGATATTTATCAATACATAATTCATTATTTAGTAATTTCGTAAAGATTTTATTTCATTTTCTGTTAATAAGTGGGCCTCTAGCAAAATGGATTTAAATATATAAATATTTACCATATAAATTATAGGAGATACTTATTAAGATACAATGTATTAATTTTAGTAATTAGTAATCTAGTAAATATTTTATTTTGTTTTCTTATACACGTATTAAACCCATACTCTCACGGACCCGTGACCTAATTAATTCCACCCTCCCCCCCAAAAAAAAATACATTTAAAAAAAATATATATAAACATTTGATTTGTCCATAGAAATACTTCATTCAACTACTTGCATAACCATAGAATCTCGCTCATTATCAATATTTTAAAAATAATAATAAATTATGCTCAATAAATCGAAAAAAAAAAAATAACGTTTTGTTTTTCCGTTGAAGGTGTAACGTGTATATTTCGAGTCACGTGTTAGCTGTTATTTTAAAACGTTTGAATATTTTTATAGTTGCAAAACATTTCTTGAAATCTTGAAATTTGAATAAGTCCGTGGGAATATGCCTTTAAGGAATAAGACGCTAGCAAAATGGACGAAAAAACCCAAAACTCGAGTAGTTTGAAAATGTTTATCATATTAGTTGATATTTATCAAGATATAATGTATTATTTTGCAATTAGTAATTAATTAGTAAAGATTTTATTGTTTTATCCGCGTTTTCCACATAAATATAAGTATGTTATTACGTGGTTAAATAATTAACGAACAAAACTAGAAACATAGCCGTACGGGTTCCCGTTTTTTGTTGTTGTTTTATTTTTTTTATTTTTTTGGGGGTGGGGGTGGGACGGAACACACACGTGGGGGAGGACGATTTTTGCCCAAATTTAATCGTTTTAAAAGAAAATGCCACATTAATTTTTACCCGAATAAGAAACATGCTCCAGCTTTAATACTAGTATTAAAGGTGTATATATTATTATATTATGCTATTTTTCAGATAATGTAGTTAAAACTATGTCTTTTGCCTTAATAAAAAAAAAATTCTTGACATAAATTCTTTATATAAATATAAGTGGAAGCTTTTAGTGTTCTCAAGTTATTTATGATGATAATTATATTAAATATAAATTCTTGTAATTTAAAAAAAAAAGAATAAATTAACCCAACCTGTACATAGTAATTGAAATACTTTCAATCAGTTCTGACATTGAAAATAACCATGGGCGTAAATCCCTGGTGGAGGGGGGGGGGACACGTCCCCCACTTTTTGGACAGGGTGGTGACGCCTATATAATTACCCCCCACTATTTGCTTAGAAAAACTGGAAATTTCAGTGAAATTAAAATTAAAATGCCTAAATAATAATCTTTAACAGTATTTCTCTTTATTGTATCAATGTAAC
>JAULBS010106962.1:0-15465 GCA_032355785.1 Symmetromphalus regularis | reverse complement strand
TGTATATACACACACACACACATATATGTATAGATATATATATATATATATTATTAATCATCAGATATATGTAATTTGTTTTTAATTAAAAAACTTAATTACTGATACAAATCTAAGCATAAATTTGTATTTCATAAATCTATTAACGAAGGGGAGACAATCTTTCAATTTGGTAAGACTCTTTTGATCTAGAGATCCGTACAGTATTCACTTCCGGTGTTAGAAAAATAAATATTTGTGATTGTGTGAAAGGAAAGAGGCGTTTTGCTGATAGTTGCACGTTTTTATGCCATGTTACTGGTTTGCGAAATATTACTAAAGGATTGACGACAGCACTAAAAGCATTAATTTTCTTTGCAAAAATACTGGCCACGAGATAACTGATTCCCACCAGATGTTTCTTCTCGTGTTTTAATCTCGCCAGTTTTGTTTTTTAATACTGACTTTTGATAAAAAAAATCAATAAAAAAAAACCTTTAAATTAACTAGTCTCCATGCGTCCGATTATGATTTTCAGGTTTGGATTAACAGTTATTGTGGTTATTGCAATTATTATATTTTATGTTTTACATAATCAGCAAGAATCAAATGAAAATAACAACATTGCTGCAAAACAGAAAGCTTTAAAGGATAATCATAACAGTGGGCCATCTAATACCCTTTATATAGAAGTAAATAACAGTAATTTAAAGCAAGACAAATCCAAAGATAAAACTTCAAATAATGACCCTAAGAAGAAAATCAAAGAAGAGATAAAAAAAGACAAATCCAAAGATAAAACTTCAAATAATGACCCTAAGAAGAAAGTCAAAGAAAAGAAAATACAAGAAAAGCATCTATTCAAAGATGATAAGCAGACGATAAAGAATGTCCAGGCAACGAAAAAAGAAAAGAAAAAAGGCATTAACAAAAATCCAGATAACTTGAAACAAGAAAATCACAAGAGCTACCTGTTACCTGTTTTTATGAGGTTCGAGTTATATTTGTTCCTTGATTATAAAAATCTTACCTATTACAGTATTAGACATTTTCATTCACTTGACCTCATTTCACGACCTACTTGTTCAGACCTATTTTCATTCACTTGACCTCATTTCAAGACCTACTTGTTGCAGGCAGTTTATCTATTAGCTGATACCAAAACACTTTATGAAAATAATTATCCCCTGTGATCATATATATATATTTGGAAACAGTATACAACATGTATTTCAAAAAGTTACTAGTCCTGAAGAAAATATGGGCTAGTGGTCACTGTATTTAATAATATAACTTATCTGACCCAGATCATAAATGTGTTAGACTGGATTAAGAACTGTCAGAAGTATTAGTCCTTTGAAATTATTTCAACCTTTTAACCTTTAAATATTTTTTCATTATTTTGAATTAGGACTGCTTAAATACATACTGGAGCATAATCTCCTCAGTTGAAATTAATGCCAGCAGTTAGCAATGCTGCTGTAAAAGCTGTTGTATAATTGGTTTGCCAAAATATAAATTTATATTTTATGCAGAAAGATGTTGTAGCAGAAAGGTTCAGTAACGATTTACCATTGTAAATGTGTCTGAATTTAAAGGCCGAGGGTATGCTAATAAATAGTCATATTCATATGAGATAAAAGTGTATGAATTTGAACACAAATAGATTTGGTGTAGATAATTCTGTTTCAATTAAAAAAATGTTTTTAACTTGTCAAAATCAAATCTTTCTCAATTTAAAATCAAATGTTATTTGTTGTCAGTGGATATTTTGTATTGGCACCATGATTCACTAAATAACCATATTTACACATGGACATTTTATAATCATTTCAGTACTAAAAATAGATCTATCCCTGGTCTACATTTATCTCTGGTTGCCTGTGGAGACAGAAGAGATGAATCTCTTGTACTGCTGAAGTCAGCTGTTCTGTTCGCAAGGAAAAAACTCATCTTTCATATTTTCGCAGAGAAAGAATTACAAGAAGGTTTTAGAGATCAGGTGATAACAAACTTACTTTTTTTTTGAATCTGTGTTAATGATAGAATTTAATCAGTTTTTTGCCAGTTTGCTAATATGTTACATGATTACTTCAGCCATATTCAAATTAAATATTTAAATTCAAATTTAGTTCTTTGCATGACAATATCATTAGCAAAGTTTTAATATTTGCTCTCACGGGTTTGGATACTGTGTTAGACAAATAAAAAAAAAACCTATCATTAAAATCATTAGTAATTATGACTAATAGCTTTAACTTTAAGTTATCTTAGCTTAATACAATTAAATTTTTATTATGTGTAGATATACAACCATGTAAATTATGTTTTGTCTATGTACAATGCCGCAATCTTATTGGTTAAATGTTACCTATCTTTTTGTGTTATTTATTATTTAAAAAATGTATAGTAAAATAATTTGATACATGTATCAGTTATGTCAACTTGGAATCAGAATATTAGATGCCTATATATTGTGTTATGTACAAAACTGAATATTGTTTTGTAAAATAATTAGAATATATTTTTTTTCCAGCTTGAATTCTGGCCTGATGATGTGAAGCAGAGAATTGAGTATTTTATCTATGACATCTCATTCCCATATAGTGAAAAGACAAATGAGTGGAAGAAACTTTTTAAGCCATGTGCTTCACAAAGACTTTTCATTCCTGTAAGAAAATTACAATAGAAATATACATGTTTATTTTATGTTTGTGAATAAGCTCTTTAAAGTTAAATAACAAAATCTCTTTCATAAACTTGAAGTATGAAGCATTAAGTCTGAAGGTGTCTTTTTCCATTGAAAATGACTAAAATACAAAATAAGATTTGTTTTTAATTAATCAACACATACTATAGTATAATGGGGGAATTTACATTTACACTTAATTCATAACATGTTTTACTGGGTTTTTTTTTGTTTTAATAAATTTGAAAAAAGCACTTAGATTGGCCTTTTACTTTCCGCATATTACTCAGTTGATTAATCTGATTCTTGGTACTAATACTGATGTAATTTTTTTTTATGACCTTTTAAAGTTTGTATATTACATCTGTAATCTATTTTTGCTAGGATTAGGAAATACCTCAAGTAGAAAATAATTTTTTCTATTAAAAAATAACTACAAAAACATTGTTTACAAATATAAATTTATAGAAGTAATTGAAGTAGGCTGAAACAAATATCTTTTTTAATCAAATTATTGTTCTTTAATATTGAATTAAAATACATTGGATAAATGATTGGTTTGGAGAAATGAAATTATGACCTTTTTAAAATTTATTTTTGACAGTCTTTGCTGACGGACATTGATTCTCTTTTGTACGTGGATACAGACATTTTATTTCTCAGTCCTCTGGATAATGTGTGGGATCACTTCAATAAGTTTAATTCCACTCAGCTTGCCTCCCTAGCTCCTGAACACGAGGACCCAGCAGCGGGATGGTACAACAGATTTGCAAGACACCCATTTTATGGAAAACTAGGTCAGACAATAAATTTCACAAAGACATTTTAAAACTTGCTGTTGCATTTGCCAAATATTTTTCCGTTGAAGAAGTCGTAAATACTGGACAAATTCATTAAACCTCATAGAAAATAATTTGAAGATTTGAAAAAAAGACTATAATATATAATATAATAATTGGCTATTATAGTTTTGTAGCCCTGAATCAACCAAAATTATTATTCAGTACTGCACATACAGACAAATCTTTTGATGTTGACCAAATTGAGGTCAATATATCTATTGTTCAAGATAAAAATAATCACTGCTGATGATAATGTCATGAATAATTTTTATTTTGTTCAGGAAAACTCATGAATAATATTTTATTTTTTTTAAATGTGCTAAAGGGGTATATGCTTGTTTTTCCTGTATATTTGTGGCTTCATTGTGTCATCAAAATATTCTGATCACATATTTGATTTTTCCTTGATTAAAAAAAAAAAATTACTGTTAAAATGGCAATAAATATTTTTGGGTTGCGTGATCTTTGGAGGGTCTGTCACATGAGGGGAAACAATAACATTTTCAAGGGCAGATGGCTGCATTTAAATTTGTATTTATTCACTATGTTTTAATACCTTCATCGTATATATAAAATGAAATCTGTTTATATCGTCATCCAGTAATTAAATAGTTGAGCTTTAATCTTGTGTTAACATGTTGAGTTTATTGTTATTTATGTATACTTGGTTAAGATTTCTTTCTAAAAATAGTTTATAAATACAGGTTTAAATTCTGGAGTGATGTTGATGAACCTCACACGGTTACGAGCTTCATCGTGGCTGCCATCTTTGATGGAGTACTACAAAGAGTATGCACTAAAAATAACCTGGGGTGACCAAGATCTTATCAATATTTACTTCCACTATCATCCTGGTAAGTTACTAATATTTTTTATGCCTGTTGTGGACTACAGACTGAAACAAGAATTAGCTTGTTCTACAAATTCCATCAAACAAATAAAACTGGAACAACCAAGATAGCCAACACAGAAAATTATATGATGTTCATCTCAAATATATTGTCCGTGCTCTTTACTTAATTCAGTTTAATTTAATTGAATTCATTTTTTCTTAATATGACATGGTAAAGTTTGTTTTATTTAACGACGCCTCTAGAGCACACTGATTATCTTATCGTTGGCTATTGTACATCAATCATATGGTCATTCAGACATATTTATTTAGAGGAAACTAGCTGCGGTCACATAGGCTACTCTTTCCAATAAGCAGCAAAGGGCCTTTTATATGCACCGTCCCACAAACAGAACAGTGCATACCATGGTCTTTGATGGACCACTGGTTGGAACTTAATTTGAGAATATGTCCAGTTAAGGTTGAGCATCAGTCTATTTTAATTACTATTTTAAATTTTCAGATGAGTTGTATGTGTGGTCTTGTGAGTGGAATTATCGGCCTGATCACTGCATGTACATGAGTGTGTGTAAAAGTGCGGAGAATATAGGTGCATTTATTTTACATGGATGTCGCAGAGTCTTCCTAAACGACAAGCAACCAGCATTCCGAGCTGTTTATAATGCATTTAGAGATGTATGTATATTGTAATCTTATACGAAATCAACTGTTATATGTAGGATATCTATTTATTTTACGACTGCCTTTTATTTTATACTACTGGCCTTAATATTTCTGATGTCATCACGTTTCATGTTAGATATTCTATTTTGTTTTTGCTCCATAATTTTTACTAAAATTTGGAATTTAAGTGTATTTTATTAGATTGCAGTAACGGTATGGAAATTTGAAATTTTGTGATTTTATATTTTGATAAATGATCGTTTTGTTTTCAAGTAAATTAGGCCTAACATTTTGTGCATGCATTTAAGTCATTTCTCATATAACCTATTTGTTGTTCTTATTTATTAAGATACGTAATTGCCATGTAAATGATTTATAGTTCTTGTGAAATTCCATACACTGCAACAAGTAATTTGCACTTGACATGTTCTTTTTTGGTAGTAAACTCTTAATTCTTTGGAATTAAAAATGTATTTTGAAAAAAGAATCCAGTATATTAGAGCTAAACTTCAGATTCAAATTAATTATTCTATACTAATATAGTTAGTATAATAATTAGCATTTTCTTTTATCTTTTGCAGTTTCGGTTTGGTGCAGATATTGAATACAATCTCCTTTCAAAAGTGAAAAAAAATCTAAGACCCGAGCAAACCACACCCTGTGGGAAATATCCACAGATATTTATAAAACAGCTGGAAACCTATGTAAACGTTAAGAAAAGTCTTAGGAAAGATAATGCTGATAAAAATATTCAGCCTGATCACAACGATTCCAAGAATATACCACCGCCACATTCACCAGGATAAATCTTTTGTTATGTTTGACATTTTACATTAATTTTTGTATTTTAAGAAAATTAAAATTCCATTTTTTATTGCAAATATATTTAACTTTATACATTTCAGTAGCCAGTTTTGTGTGCCATTCTTACATAAACCTGCAAGTGTATTTTTACACTAAAAATATGTTTGTGTGTATTTTTATACAATTTATTGATTGTTGAAATGAATCATCTAAAATCGGGAGGGGAAGGAATGGACCACTAGCCCCCATATCTGACTATGCCAGTGAATGTTAAACCTGTGCAGCATTAATATGCTGACACAATAAATATGATATTACTTTAATTCTGTAGATAGACAATTATGATATATCCCAAGCAGACATTAACTTTTTATCAGCTGTTAGCACAGGCACGGATATAGAATTTCAGAAAAGGGTGGGGGGGCAGGGGTGTGTCCAAATGTGATGGGTGAATAGAACTAGGGAAAATAGTTAATTTCCAAGTCCTTCCATTTGTGAAAAATAAAATAAAAAGGGGGTGCCGGTCCCACCCTCTGAATATCCGCTACTGTAACTTGTTTGTGTTACTGTCACAAGATATCAGCTTTATCATACAAAGGTTTAAACTGTGAATGTTGGTATTTTTTGTGAGCTAATATCTTATGACCATAACTGGTTATCTTTATCCTGCAATTCAACAAAATGACTTAACATTATCTTATTATTTGCCCTTTTCTGTTTGGTTAATCAGTGCAAACCAGCTGGTTTGCAATACAACATAATAGTTCTCAAGAAATCCATGACACAGCTAAATATCTACAGTCACATCAAACATAGAAACATACAAACATATTGGCTATGTTATATTTACCTGTCACACAAATTAATGTTAGATTTCTTCAATGAAAATTAACAAATTCAATGATCAGTATAATTCTTTTTTTTTAAATATGCTGGAATAAAGTTTATTTCACGTGACAGTCTTTGGTTCTTTTAGGGGGCTATATTTTTGGTCTGTGACTAGAAGTATAGAAAGTTAACTATTCCTAATAATATCTTTTTGTGTTGTTTTTATTTTATGATTCCTGCTTTATTTTATTAGATTGTTTTGCTTATATTTAAAATAAGTAATAAACACAAGGCATTAACACTTGTCACACAGTACGTTGATGGTCACATACATGGAATTTATAAACAAATTTTAATAAGGTAGCAATTTTGTAAAAAAATAAAAAAATTGATGTTATGATCTCATGTACCCATTTGATGATAAAATGTATTAAAATATACCACAGACTATAGTTATGTTATTAAACATTAAAAAGTGTATATGCAAATTGATGTTTTATTAGCAAAGCAATAGATGCAAATGTCTCATCGAAATCACAAATTTTAGTCATAAATTCTAGTTTTATTTAGTTTTACTCGTATTATTACAGATATAGTACATTTATTTAACTTATTTACAAAAAACAGTGCCATCAATATTTAATTTTACAATACATGTATATTGTTGTGATGTGCCACTAACATAATTATCGTCATTTGTGAAACTGATTAAAGTATATTTATGCAAGATGGTTACAACATATTGTTGCCTCGAGTGGTTGTGATTTGACAGTTCTATTAGAATGTTCTCTGTATTAGTGAATATATATGTAATGTTTGTTTAACGACCCCTCAGCACAAAAATAAACATCGGCTATTAGGGGTCATTAGAATGTTCTCCGATGAAGTTGACATCTTTAGAGAATGATAAATTTTGAAGCATTAGAGGACCTTTATTTTCTTATTTTATACATGTATTATTTGATAATACAGTGAAAATCAAAAGAAATTACCTTAATTATTGTGATTTCAGTTGTATTTAAGTTAGAATATTCTTTGTATGATGAATTTGACATCTTGAGTATCTGAAGATTTTTAAATCATTAGACAACCCTTATTTTCTAGTTTTACACATATTGTGTGATAATACACTAAATATCAAAATAAAGTCTGCAACAGATCACAAGTTACCTTGAACTATTGCAATTTCACATTTCTATTAGAATTTTCTGTTTGATGATGTTGAAAGCATAAGACGAGCATTATTTTAAAATTCACACGTTATGTGAATATATATTGAATATCAAGAAGTGTATGAGATGAACTTCGACAATAGCAAAAATAACAGACAGTTTGAAAAACATTGATTGTATTCTCAAAATCATCTCGGTGATGACTGATAAACTGTGGTTTTATGACTTTTAAATTTTGTCAAAATTCACTTTTCTTTCATTATTATGCTGCAGTGAGTGCCATACAAAATTTATGACTTGTTTGAGAATTGTATTCTTAATAGAGAAAAACTAGTTTCCAAACTTGTTTTGTAATTTTGAATGATGTGCTCATTCAGTAATGTTTACATTGTCACACAATTGATAATATTACATGATTATATTGTATAATAATATACTTGTGTACCAGAATATTGCTTTTATTATATATTGTATGATTTTTTTATATGATGTTACCTTACTAAAAAGATGTGTTTCTAATTTTGCTACTTTGATATTATTCATTAATTACTGGCCAGCACATGAATTGAAAACGTGCTATTACTGATAAGACAGGAGTTGAAATATGGCTGCTAGGAGCAGTCGTGGCTTGTGGATTTTATTTTTTGGCTATCTTAAATTATGAATAATCTGTAGTTTGATATAATCGGGCATTTATTAAAACAAATTTTTAGAATTAAAACGGGCCAATATAATGTCAAATCTGGTTCATCAAACATTTTTACTGTTCAGTTTTTGGTTTTAAAGAGTATTTTTCTTTCAAAACCAAAAAAAATCATATTTATATGAATAAAAATCTGCATTTGGTCCAGTTCAACTGTACTGGTATGTGCTTGAACCATAGCCCGTATTTTTGTTTGTTTAATGACACCACTAGAGCACATAGATCCATTAATCTTCAGCTATTGAATGTCAAACATTTGGAAATTCTGACAAAGTGAAGTGTGAGCCAATCTCTGACATGTTTTGAACCACAGTCTGATATCCTACCAAGGACCACTGAAGCTCACTCCTAGCCTGTAGTTAAAGCAACAATCAGATAATAACTAATTTGAAAAAACAAACAACAAAAACTATTATTAAAATAAATTTTATTAAAAAGTTTGAGCAGTGGTAAAAATAACAATAAAATGTGTTAATATCTGGGATATAAAAATGTGGCAAATATTCCACTAAAGTTAATATATAATAGTTTGATTTTCTGTGTCTATAAAGTTTGTAGCAAAATAAATGGATGAATTGTACAAATTTGTTTTATATTCATAAACTAAAAAAAGTGAAAATAACCTCCACCAAGCCTACCACTATTTTGTGTCCAGGCTCCATACTTAAAAAATCTCATTAACACTGTCAAAAAATACACAACTTGTAGTATTAGTACTATTAAGAGGTTCCAGTCCATTAATATAATATATTATCATGGAAAAAAAACCTTTAATGTTATCCTAAAAATGGGAACTCTGAAATGAATATTAATGGGTTAGAGTCAGAAAGTGTTAGTGCATTTAAGCTAAATGGAGAAAAATGCAAATAACTGAGAAAAAAGCTTCAGCAACATTATGACTTTGAAATTATGACTGTATGTAGGGAGATGAACAGCCTATATAATCTGTACATTTCATGGTTATAGTGTTAACACTTAATACTTAGCGCCCGCCCTGAAATCATTTACAAACTTTTTGGCATGCAGAAATAACAGTGATATTAGAACAGTCTACAAGAAATTATATATTTGTAACTGTCAATACACCACCCTGAACACTATGCAAATATCTAAAAACTCAAAAGTTGTAAGTTCTATTACAACATTTTGGCATTAGCAAATAGTTAAATATGTCCTTTTGGCATGTACAAAAGTAGTCAAAATCACTTAAATCTATATAGTTCTGATGTACATGTATACATTGGTCAAATATTGTAATAGATAAGTAGTCAAAATCACTTAAATCTATATAGTTTTGATGTGACCTATCAGAACAAGTATCTGTCCAGAGAGATAGTGATTCCTAGCATCAGGAATTGGTCAGTGAAGTTTGTTTTATTTAACAATGCCTCTAGAGCACTTCGAATTTTATCTTATCATTGGCTATTGGACATCAATCATATGGTCATTCTGAGATATTTTTTGAGGAACCCCCCTCCCGCCACATATTTACTCTTTCCGATAATCAGCAAGGGGTCTTTTATAGGCACAATCCCATAGAAAAGAGAGCACATACCATAGCATTTGGTGACCCAGTTGTGGACCACTTGTTGGAACAGAATATAGCCCAAACTGCAAATAGGTCCACTGAGAAGGATCCATCCAATGGCTGACAGCTTAGCAGGTGGACACTCTACCGTTTGAGCTACATCCCACTATCAGGAATTGGTCAATCAGATGTTAATGGCAGAAAAGGTGTTATTTTCATGGACATGTAATTTTTGAATGTGTATTAAAACTAAACAAAAAATATTGCAACTCTGAAACTTTTTTATGTGTTAGTTAACATGTGGGAGATTAAATTTCAAGAATGATCATATCAAGGTCACGTGATCCTCACAGTACATTTCAAGGTCATAACAAAGGTCAATTGATCAATGTACCTCAATATTCACCAATCTGAAAAATCCTTGCCTTTCCAACCATACCAATTTTATGAAGATTGCCCCAGTAGTTCCTGAGTTATGAGAGTTCAAAGGTAGGCAGCCACACCCATTTTGGGAATAAATCTCAAAATCTGGTTGGCCATATCTCCCACACCACTGATCCGATTGGGGTAACATATGCTGAGGTATCCCATTCAACAACTATACCAAGATTCATAAAAATCTGAGATGGTCGGGTTTAAACCATTGGGTGATTTGATGTAGAATGACCCTCTATAGTTGGGATATATATTTTGGTCAAATATTTTCGTACCGTAACCATATTTTGACATAACATGGTTTTATACTAAGATGCATCTTTTGGACATCAGTTTGGACGTGTTCTTACTTCATTTGATTGTAAATGATCAGATTGTCTTTACGTTCATTTCATATAGTATAATATCTAACTTTTTTTCTTTAATTTTCAAATGGGTGCATACTAAATATTTAAAATCTTTACTTGGTATTGTGTATAATGCTGCATCTGATGCTAATATATATGTGCAATAGCCTTAGCTAAAATAAGCATGCTTTTAAAAGATTCAAAGACTTAAAAATTGAGATGTTAATAATCGCAGTAACTTGTTGAGTATGTTTTAATGGGAATCCTGGAATACTCTTCCTATATTATTATCGTAGATGAGAATCACATGAATCTAATTAATTCCTCTAACATCATACTTAAATTAAAATTAAATTATTCTTTGGATAAGGATATATAATTTCCAGGTCTAGATAATAATTATATTATTTGGTAAATTCAAAATCTGAATTAATTAGTCACTTTTATATTATAAAAATCCATTGTTGAAAATAGTGGATTCTTGTGGATTCCCATTAAATGTAAAGTTGTTGGAAGCTAAATGGATTGTGGTAAATATTTTTAAAAGGCCTGATTTGTCACTTGCATCATTACTTCCACTGACATTTACCTTTTTCCTTATTATATTTTACAAATGATAGAAAAACATCAATCAGTATATTATTATCTATTACCGGTATGTGCATATTATGTTACATTATATTTTATGCACGCACGCACACACAGAGGAAGTGCAGTTCTTCTGTTTAAAGAAAATGTATATATTTATAAAATTTATTTTAAAATATTTAAAAAAATCATAAAATCTTTTCAGAGTAGGCTTGGCCCACATTTTGTTGGTAGGGCAACATGTATGTGCCTAGTAACCTTCAATTTATTTTTATAAGCCTTAGACATTTCAATTGGTTTTTACCATGTACCAGTTTTAGATATTAGAACAAAATGAAATCCTTAACAGAATTATAGGATATTAAACGAGATTCCATTTCATATCATGTTTATGTCCCGAGTGAAATAATTTTCAGTTGTCACCAGCTTTAGCGAGTGACAATGAAAATTGTTTCACAAGGAACATAAACATGATGCGAAATGGAAGCGAGTTTCATGTCCTTTTTATTACCCATTATCAATTTTAAGTTAAATTTGAAAACAAAAAACGAACAACAATAAAAACGAAACCAATTGTTTTCCTTTTTTGGAAACAAATTATGCTAAATAATATGACATCATATGACATCAAAAGTGTTATGTCCCAGTATGACGTAGTACTAGGATGTAACACTTTGATATGTACCAAGATATTTTGAGCCATATGGGTAATAATTGGAGACAGGATTGGGTTTATAAAAACACAATAGTTTTTTGTTTTGGACTTTATGCTATGCATATAGATTGAACTGTGATGTAGGATGACAGGGTTAAATGTATACAATGGTGAGGTAACCAGTAATAAAACATAGGAATATTGGTTACCATAAAAGAGAGACTTCCATTGCAAATAATAACAACCACTGAGAGAAGGGATTGTCCACATAACTACTTCCTCTTCCAGGACTGGGTTTTGCACAGGTCCCACAACAAAGAGCCTCTAGTCCGGGATATTGTGAATTAATACAAACTTCACCATAATTAGTCAGACCATTGCAGTTTGATTTTGAAGCTTTGTCTCCATACTCACAATCTGCAAAATAACACATCATAAAATTTTACCCTCAAAATAAAAACATGAACTACTTAAATTACATGTGAATGGAGATAACTTAATATGACTAGAAATTTGGATTCCCCATTGTCTGATTAGTTTAAATACCAAATTTTGAAGCTCTGCGATAATTATACCAACTTTTATGAAGTTTTGAAAATGATAATCAAAAGTGTCGCTGAAATTCACATCAAAAAAATGCCACAAATCTTACAAAAACACAAAACTTCAAACTTCTGCCAAAATCATCCAATTAAGCTACAATTTTCAGGATATCATTTTTTTAATGGATATTTTGACATGTATTTTTGGGCCAGTTCTAAGACGGAGTGGTGGAAAATTGTCCGAAAATCTGTTGATTTGACATGGAATGACCCTTAAGTTAAAAATTAACATTCACAAGTATTTTTGTTTTTGTCTAAACACTTTGAAATAAAAAGATCTCACCTTTGGCATTAATATTTCTAATATCTCCACATTTTTTACAGCAGTAGAAGGCGATGGTAAAATTGTAGCAGTCATATGATTCTATGCTGTCACAATTAATCCCACTTGATGCCGTTGTGTCCATGCATGTCCATGTAGAGGGGTTATACTGACATGTACCACAGCAGTTTAAATCCACAATTTTCCCATCAGGGTAGATGTTGTTGCACAATTCACTTTTACAGTTTCCAACTTTATCTCCATACTCACATCCTAAAACAAAACATTTTGAGCAAGTTTTAAATCTTACATCAGGTTTGGGGGGGTGGGGTGGGCAAGACTGAATAGTGGCGCCATTTGAATGGTTCCTACAATGTAAAAAAATGTAAATACTGTCAGAAAAAAGGCGTCCTTGCCCCCTGTCTGTACATAGAGTCACATATTATTAAGATGTCAAATCAATGCGATTAAATGCATATTATAAAATCCACTACATTCAAATTTACAATTTTTTTTTTTTAAAGACCCCACGGCAGCACATCAGTGTTTTAATCATTGGCTATTGTATGTCAGGTATTTGGTAATTTTGACATGTAGTCAGTTTGAGCCAGCCTCTGACAAGTTTTGAACTATAGTCTTCAGTTTGAGAGTCCGGTGTCTTACCACTGAGGCTCACTCTCCATTTTGTAATATTTAGCTGGAAGAGAAATTTATTGCTCACCTGAAAATCATTTTAGGTGAGACATTTCAGATGAAGAGAGTAATTTTGGTGATTTTTGTAGTTTGCAGGATAAAATGAGATGACAAAAGTAGAGTATATGAACACTTGCCTCTTTAGATTCATTTTCATGTGTCATTTGAATATGAGAAGTAACTCTTGTGGGCCTTAGTGATCCAGTGGTAGGACACTGGATTTTCAAACTGATGACAGTGGTTCAAAACATGTTGGAGGCTGTGTCACTCTTGACTGTGTCAGAATTACCAAACGTTTGACATTCAATAACCGCAGATTAACAAATCAATGTGCTCTAATGTTAAACAAAATAAAATTTAAAAAACCCAGAAGTAACTTGAATGTAATGGAGAAACTGCCCTATGTTACTATCCATTGCATCAATACTATTAAATGTTAACTGTACTTACCAGTCTTTTGATATACTCTTGTTTTAGGAAGGCTGAAAAAAATATTTTTATTGTGCAAAATATGAAAATAACAGTAACTCTATGATAAATAAGTACCTGGTACAGCCTTAGATATCTTCTTGCACGTCTCACAGCAGTGAATTCGAATGTTCTCATCATAACAGTAAGTAGAATGTTGTTTTACTAACTCATCACATGTCAGTCCTTTATAACTGTAGAATGGCTGGTCACCATGGATACATTGCTCTGCAGAAAACATACACATTTTTTTTTTTAAAGTGAATGATAATTGTTTTTTACATGTACTCCATTTGGAAATTGTTTTGTAAATAATATATTGGAATGACTGATCACCATGAATACATGTGTACCGCTGCACCTTTTTATATGATGATTGGCATGGGCATAAATCCTGTGTGGATTCCCTCCCCACCCACTTTTTGGTTTTGTAGCTGTTGACACGTGTCTTTGATATTGGTAGAATGGATGTTCACAACATGCCTCTACAGAAATATGAATGGTTATTTGGTTTACACATCGGCCATTTTGAAATTTGTTTACTAATTAAAAGTAAAGCCTCTAGGGTACATTGATTTTTATCTGATCATTGGCTATTGGATGTCATACATATGGTCATTCTGAAATATGTCTTTAAAGGCAACCCGCCACCGCCACTTAGGCTACTCCTTCCGATAAGCAGCAAGAGATCTTTTATATGCACCGTCCCACAGACAGGACAGCATATAACGAACCAGTTGTGGACCACTGGTTGGAATGGAAAATAGCCCATACTGCAAATAGGTCCACTGAGAAGGATCGATCCAACGACTGACAGCTTCACAGGCAGACACTACCATTTGAGCTACATCCCACTCCTGGTTTACTAATTATTCACGTGTATCCATGCTATTAGTAGAGGGCCATTCACCACAGACACATGCCTTTGCAGAAAATAGATATATATTTTGTATATTATTGTTAGTAATTTATTTATGGAAGCCATTTTGAAAATTGTGAATGTCCAGAAAACATGTTGATGGGTAGTAACTACTTAGGCCAAGTCTGGAAGTAAATCTCCACACAATATATTATTGGTATGCCATTTTTCACACTTTATTAGAGTAAGACATAAAACATTGATAATTTAACTGGTGTCTTATAATACATAACGTCATAATGGCCTATGGTAAGTAAAATTAGATAGCATCCTAACCCACACAAGCACTTCTCCCGGTCCCTCAAATTATTTTTATAAACTTGAGTTGTGCTTGTGTATTCTCCGTGTGTAGCCAAGTTTTCCATAAAATAACCCAATGAGAAACGTTTGACATTGGCTTTGACTGTGACCCTATCCTGATCTCAACCATGTTCT
>JAULBS010106961.1:0-30763 GCA_032355785.1 Symmetromphalus regularis | reverse complement strand
AATTACGCGAGTTGAAGATTTATTACATATTTTGGGTCGATTTATTTATAATATTCGTGATAATTTAAAATGATGAATTTTTTTTATGTAATCAATTCTAATTATATTCGGATATTTTCGCAAAAAATTAGACTTACTGAACTCGATGGTATTTTTGAAGCGCGATTATTCACGCTCCTTGGTCGAAATCTATGGGTGCTGTGAGGCAAGAGCGCGATCGCGTGCCTTAAATGTGAAACAAACACACACACATATATATATATTATTATAATCTATATTATTTATATATTATTATAATTATATACTAATATAAAGTGGTATTATTGGTACTGATATTATTATTATCATCATTATAATCATTATTACTGCCATGTCTTTACAGATGTATATGCGGTTCTAAGAGGTTTAATACTGTAATAAAAATTAAATTGAAAACATAAAAATGTAAACAAATGTCCACCATATTGGATTCTGAATGAAAAATGTCCATGGGTATTGAAACTTTAAATTTATATCAAATCACAAAAATACTAATATGTATGGCAATAGTGATGTATAAATGTAAGTTATGAGAAAGAATTAATATGTGAACACTGCGATAATAAAAAAAAAAATGCAATTTTTTTTAGACAATTGGAGTTCAACTTACGGCTTTCGTTTTTGATGCGCAATAAACTGTTAACCCCTAACCACAACCAGTTTTGTCAATGCTATCAGTCCAGTTTAGTCCTTTGCCAACCTTCTGCAAGTGGAGACCTCTTTGTATGTCTCAGTCAACATAAAATAAAAGTGCCCTCAATGGGGGGGGGGGGGGGGCTGTTTTTACGCCACAGAACTCGGCGAATGTGTAATGGCGAGTTGTGGCGAAACCAGTCTTCCTGTACGGTCCCTAATTTAAAAAGTGATACCTCATTTATAAGGACAAATAAAAATAATAATTGGTGATTGTCGTTTTGATCACACAAATTGGGGGAGGGGGGGAATTCTTTTTCTGTGAAACAAACCCTTCAGTGACTACTGTTGCGATGATGAATGACATGTTGACCCGTCTTTTTCATGATTTCAGTGGAATTTGCATCACAAAACATCCATTTTGTTTGTTGGAGTAGCAGACAACAGCACGTGCATGGATGTTGTAGTTCCTGCACTGAGCCCCAGATGGACCTGGTGATGGTTTAAACCATTACCATGCTTATGAAAGTTTAGTTGTTACTATCGAATCCCAATGCATTAAAAAAAAAATTAAGGGGCAGGCACATTTTTCAGGTATGTGGGGACAATCACAAACTATTTTATTTTTTTGTTTGGCCTAACTTATAATATGTTCACCTATTTTTTTCATTGGAGTTTCTGTTCCTATAGTGGGTACTTAACTGAATTTCCCATGATAACATTAAAAGGTCTGTTGCAAAAACATACATGTAGCAATCAGAAAAAGTAAGTATTGTCATATTTCAAATGGTATATGAGAAATGATGCACTTAAATATTGTTTTTTCAGTGCCTGTGTCTCAGCATTTGGAAACATTCTTTCCCAACTGATTGTGCCAAGTCCCCAGTTAGGCAGCAAGATATCATGGAGAAGTGTCCTATCCTATGCTTCATTTGGGTAACAGTTCTGCATATACTGAAACAGCTTTTAGAGGCACTGATTTTCCGTTTCAGAATTTAACAATTTATTTTGTGTTACTCTGAAATATTTTCCATTAAACACACATGCACATGCACAAACGTGAATTAAAACTTGTTTAATACACCATGACATGAGTTGTGTAATTCTCGGTTTTAAAAAAAATCTCCAAATATAATTAGAATCAATCACATAAAAATGACTTTAATTGTATCATTTATTTACCAAACATGATAACCAATTTTCATCATTTTAAATTATGAAGTATATTATAAATAAATCGACCCAAAATATGTAATAAATCTTTAACTGGTGTAATTGTCGGAAAATTTGAGCAAAATAAATATTTAAAAAATGTCTGCTTTTCTGCGTCATAAAATCGATGGAAGCATATATATACAAAATGACTGGTGATCGTCTGTGGACTAAACTAATTTGTTTTAACACATACAGATATCAGTGTAGTCAGGTATCGATATTTTCTGCTTCCAAAATATGTTTAATTAATAAACTTCGTTATTTGAAAACTAATAATGTTTTTGAAGAAAATTGTGAATTCCATTTCAGATGGGTTTTTCAGCGTTTCTGTTACGTGGAAAATCTTCAGATAGGTTTTTCAGCATTTTCTGCAGAAAATCAGTGCCTCTAAGCTTTAATGACTGTATTTATTGTAATATAATCTTGACTCATAAGTACTAAATAACTTACTACTATCATATAATCAATCATCAATGGACACATGCATATGATATAGTAACAGATAATGCTGAAACCCATTTCAAAACACATTAAATCAAAACCAACTGAAACTTTCAAAGTTTCATTGGAATATAAAATGTTTTTTGAACAAATTTCGATAAAAGGACTAAGATTTACTGTGTACACACTAAATGTTTTACACATAGGGAAGGAAGCACAGTGTACATTTGGCTCATTGGTAGTGTATGGCTGAGGTGTGTTATAGTGAATCCAATTGGCTTTTTCCTATTTCATCCAGTGGTCCATGATTTGTTTACCAAAGACAATGTTGCTCTCTTTATAGTAAAGTGCATACATGCACATGCAAGTACACGCTCACTCACTCTTGCTGCAAGAAAGAGAAAAGCCCAATTGGTGATACTTGATTATTTCTGTAGATCATATCACCTCGTGTATATGACACCTAACAGAACGATGATTAAATAATATACTGTGATGGTATTAAATAGACATTCCTTTCATTTCCTAACACTTTATACATAATTTTGTAACCCACGTGTCAGTACATGTACAGATACTTGTGCTATTTGTTTTGTAGGTTTTGTATAAGTGGTCCTGTAGTACATCACTGGTATTTATTGATGGAGCGGATGGTGGGTTCTCGGAAAGATTCTTCTGTGACCATCAGGAAGGTGTTAGCTGACAGACTTTTATTTACTCCTCCACTGATCTTCACATTCCTGTATACAATTTCCATTTTGGAGGTTTGTTCCTTTTATTTCACTTTTCTCTCATTTATCTAACCTGTACTGATGGAGGAGCATGGGGACATTGTGAAGAGGAATGGCAATTATTTCTTGGGTGACCTTGGATCAAGAGGAAACACCAGAGTGGTCTAATTTTTAGGCCACCAAATTCAGGGCTGGTAGGTACTGGTTTTGAATCCCGTTCGTGGAATGAATATTTTTTATACCAGTAGAAACTCAACTGTGCATAACTCACTTGGGCCGAGGTTTTCTTTTGTGCTGGGGGCTCAAATAAATAAATAATAAAAGCTCATTTCGGAGGTGTATACCACCTGCCCCAAACAAAGTGTCTACAAAGTGCTTTCCTGTCTGTGGTAAAATTCATTTCAAAAACTCATTGCTAAGTGTCAGTAATTGTGGTAGCAAGATTTCCCTTCTACTGACTTTAACGTCCATCCTGGATAGTCCATGAAACTAAATAGTGTCCCCAGGAAAGTGTGCTTGAACAAAGTATGAAAATAAGTTAAACCAACAAGACACAGGATAGTAGTTATTTTGGTGTTTCAGGGTCATGGTCACAAGGGTGCAATAGGGAGACTGAAAGAGGTGTATTGGTACATATTGAAAATGAATTGGAAAGCATGGACCGTTGTACAGTTCTTCATCATCAAGTATGTACCAATGAAGGTTAGTAGAAATATGTTACTTGACAAGTTTCAAAATTGTTGTATGGATATACTACGGGTTGAAAGGTTCTTTGTTTGAAAAACCTCAAAGACAGTGATGACAGGAGTAAGTCTGGTTGTATGGATATACTAAGGGTTGAAAGGTATTTTTTGAAAAACCTCAAAGACAGTGATGACAGGAGTAAATCTGGTTGTATGGATATACTAGGGGTTGAAAGGTTGTTTCTTTGAAAAACCTCAAAGACAGTGATGACAGGAGTAAGTCTGGTTGTATGGATATACTAGGGGTTGAAAGGTTTTCTTTGTTTGAAAAACCTCAAAGACAGTGATGACAGGAGTAACTCTGGTTGTATGGATATACTAGGGGTTGAAAGGTTCTTTCTCTGAAAAACCTCAGACAGTGATGACAGGAGTAAGTCTGGTTGTATGGATATACTAGGGGTTGAAAGGTTGTTTGTTTGAAAAACCTCAGACAGTGATGACAGGAGTAAGTCTGGTTGTATGGATATACTAGGGGTTGAAAGGTTCTTTCTCTGAAAAACCTCAAAGACAGTGATGACAGGAGTAAGTCTGGTTGTATGGATATAGTAGGGGTTGAAAGGTTTTCTTTGAAAAACCTCAAAGACAGTGATGATAGGAGTAAATCTGGTTGTGTGGATATACTAGGGGTTGAAAGGTTCTTTGTTTGAAAAACCTCAAAGACAGTGATGACAGGAGTAAGTCTGGTTGGATGGATTCTTGTTTTAGAGAGACTACAATGTTACATGAATGGATAGTGGACTGTGGGAAACAGACATTTTCTTGTTGATAGCACTAGATTAAACAGTGTTATGAATTCTCTAACAATTATGTGTTGGTTTTAAATTAAATTTTTACTGATTACACATTTTTGTGGTTTAATTTTTAAGAATTGTAATTAATTAATTTTATAATTTGTATGTGTATATCAAAATAATTCATGACTAAATTATGATTCACATCAATGAAATTAAAGGGAACATAATCAACTTGGCTATTACACTGTTCTGCTAAAAATAGCAATTATTATACCCATTGAAATGGTATACTACATACTTGCCTATTTTGAGTTGGATATAAGTTATTTTTCTAGTTGAATCCAAATGGTCTTCAGTTTCCAATAAAAATGTCCGTTCAGTTTTATCTCTTACATAAATGACTGAAATGGCAAATAATATATTTTTTAATTTTCAGTATAGAATTCTTGTTGGAAACCTTGCCCAGTTAATATGGACTGTGTTCATATCCTACAAGAGAAGACAGATGTCATAAAGTTGATAAATGTATAACATATCTTTTGATGAAAATATGTAGTAATTTGTGACACAAACTAGAAAGATACTCATATAACCAGTGAATTTCCACTACCATTCCCAATACTTTAAATTATATATAACAAAAAGAGGTTTTTTGTTTTTTTATTGTAGTCAGGGCAAGTGTTCCTTTTGTGTATGACAGTTGACAAAATAATTTAAACAGTAATACATGACTGAATTGGGTTTTCACAAACTCCCACACAGTATTGACAAATGGAGATAACCACATAATTTACATATTTGATGTGTTGTTACTCCTTGCTCTATTTTTGTAAACCAAAAAACTTTTTTTCTTAGTTTTGTCTCCAAGGTTTTATACATGAGGAATGAGAAAAACACTGCTTTTTCTTAAATTGATGTTATATGGATTTAGTGAGTTACGTGAAAACACTTCATTTATTCTGTTGATTGTGTAATGAATTTAATGTTTTAGATTAACAAGTCATATATTTTAAAAATAATTTTGATGACTACATTCAGGGCAGTTGGCTAATTTGACTAGTGGCAGGCATGATGGACCTATGTCTATGAAATTAAACATTTAAAAAAAAAGTGAGATTAGATTTTGCTGTTTAGCATATGATATATAGTGAAATATCTTGTCCAAAAATGAAAATATAAAGAACAATCACAAAACATCAACAATGTGTTTATCCACTACAGAAAAAAAGTATGGCCACTTTTAATCACCTTAAACCATACAGGACAGCAAGATCAAACATTATTACAGGGTTTCAAATGCTACGTCTAGGAGAGAATTTCTTGAATTGTCCTCCAGAATGAGTGGCTAGTTGTTAAACATTATTCTTGTTAGGTGCGACTTTAAAATGGTATGTTACCTCCACTGGGGACTGATTATGTTATCTTACCTCCACTGGGGACGGATTATGCTATCTTACCTCCACTGGGGACAGATTATCTCAAACCCAGCATTATCCACCACCTAACAAGAAAACAGTTTGTACTCTAGTTCTGTAATGTTTCAATCCAACTGTACTTTAAATTCAGTTGGCCTATTGATTTTACACTATTTAAAATAATTTTAAAACTAAATTCATGAACAAATGTTTTTTTCAAACTAATCTATTGTTTTTGGGAGTCTAAAACAATAGACAGATGGTTATTGTGAATACTCTCAGATTTACTTCAAATCAGTAAATTTTACCCTGCATCTAGATTTTTTTAATACTCAGCATTTGTTATTTTATATATAAAATTGATTTTAAGTTCTTGAAGTTGAAGTAATGAATCCTGGTTCTACTTGTTGATTTTAGGTTTTTTGAATAAAGATGACATGGTGATCCCAGTCTGCGAGTATGGTGGTCTTTCTCTTTGGAAACTTAGCTAAATTTTTGTTCTGCATAAAGATTGTCGGTGAAGTATAATCAACCATAAGATGTATTATTAACAAAAAATGTTTACACTTTCAGCTTGTTACTGTTTTTGCAGTGTATTTTTAATGTTTACTGTATTCTCTTGTAATAAAAATGTTATAAACTGCAATAAATTGTTTTTGCTGTTTACACTTTTTTTCATGTGAGCATTTGTCCTAGGTCTTTTCATTTTTTATTTAGTGAGTTTTGAGAATTTTTCTTATAACTTTAAAAAACACACACACCCAAACTAATCTGTGCTGGAGACCATACCACTGTATGCATTGTGCTTTTAAACACTTTTCATTGGATTGTTTTAAAATTGTGCACCCACAGTGACGCAGATATTAATGTGAAACTTAATAAGGATATTGGCAAACCAGTCCAAGAGTGCTAGCTCCTACTGAAAAAAGTGCTAGTACTAATTTTATTTGTATCATGAATATTTCATATAATGTACATTTTCCCTGAGGACCATGAAGTTTGATACAGCAGTAATGTTAAAAATTGATTTGAAAAGTATCATGTTTTAATAATATGCTAGATGTTTATAGCATGAGTTTACCGAATGTACAAACTTTCACACAGGATGCAGTAAAATGTTGTGAACTACAATGGTTTGGTTTTTAAGTTCAGTCATGAACAAAAAAAGATGTAAATGAACACACTTTTAACATTTTCTTTAATGAAACTTTGTCTGCCATTCAAGATTGCGTAAGACCCCTTGGGGGTTCAATGCTAGGAGCCCAAGAAAAGAAAAGGGCCAATCCCAGGGAACATAGTTTTAGAAAAGACTTATACCCCTGGTTATAATCTGAAGTTAATTTTATAATTATGATATAAAGGAATGTTTAATGATCCCTCATTCTTAAATTATACATGAAATGCGACATTTAAGATCACGGATCACAGACAAAACCTGCAGCCACAGGATACTTTTCACTTGAGACAGGGTCTTTTATATCCACTTTCACTTTGTTTTGTTTAATTAGTTGATTTATGAAACATTTAGTAATTTTAATGAGTCAACTGTGGGCCAGCCTCCATCAGGTTTTGAACAACTGCCCTCAACCCTCAACTTGAGAGTTCAATGTCCTACCCCTGGACCACTGACTCTCACTATCCACCTTCTCATACAGGACAATACATATCACCACCTTTGATAACCCAGTTATAGACAACTAGTTGGAATAGGACATAACCTTTCTACTAATATTTACTGATCATTGGATTAGAAGAATCCTCTACCACTGATCTGTTTCCATCACCATCAACTCTAGTACTATGAAGTATGTGCACTTTCTCAACTGTTGCCATGACATCATTCACTGCTGCAACGTAATTATGAACAGAAAATAATAATGAAATATTTTACATATTTTTATTTCACAGCATGTTGGGAGATCAAGTTAACATGAATCACTGTGCACAATACAATGCACAAATTCAACTGATATATTTACAAGCAATCAAATGAATGTTGACTAACAAAAATGCATTGTATACATTTTTCTTTGGCTGTAACTGTAATCTTATTTCATTAGCAAAGCTAGATTCTTGGGTCTTTATACAGCCAAACCCTTTAAATTAATGTATAGCTATCATTAATGTGTATACAATACTTGATTAGAGATGACATGGAATACCACAGGAAATGGTAGTATTTAACAGTGATGAATATATATAACTGGCTTAAAGTCAAGAAAGACAAACTTTACTATTTTAAGAGCATCTATGATTTTCCTTTTTTCCAGCTGCATGGTATTTATAGCAAAATATGAAGTGCTTGTTATCAATCTATTAAAACATAAAAAATATCCCCATCAATAATGAAAATGATAAAATTGTGTTAGTATCTAAAAATGATTAATTTAATAGTAAACGTTTTTTGCAGTTAATACAAAACAATATCAAACATTATGCAAATAATGAATATATCTAAAGAGTTCATCCTGGTAGAATGTCTCCCCAAACCCATATTTATTTTTTGTGCTGGAAGGCTGTTAAATATTTATTCATTATCTTGGTGTAACTTTTTGCAGAAGAAACCAAGAAGTACTGCTCACTCTCAATATGAAAAATAACCGCTGTGTCCAACTGTTGATATCCCATTTTGTGTAAACAGCTTAGTCAAATTGACAATGTTAAAAAGCTGAAAATTATGTAACAAATCGAAGTTATATACTATCAAAAGAAAAATGGTGCACTTAATCCATTAGTTGCCACAATACCATACTCCTCTGAAGTCCACACAATTCCCTATGTTGGTGGTAAACAATTGTTGAACAATGCAAGTTTATTTAATGTTTAATCAAGTATAGGTCCTATGAGATCACAAGTCCCCTATTAAAGAACACAAATATAGCATGCAATTTTAAAATTAATATATCAAGATTCATAAAAAAAAACCAGTTGAAGTCACAACAAAAACAAGTGTAAAACTTACAACTCCAAATTTGATTGTCTCAATCTGTCTTGGCGCCAGTGAAAATCAGATAAATTGTTGAGGTGAATTATATTGATGTGAAAACAGTCTAGCAACAGTAGATGCATAACTAAATATCACAGAATAAATTAAAAATATTTCACCAAGTTTTCTTAAAATAAAACATGTAACAGTTACAAGAATATCTGACAAGAATATTCACTCTACCTAATCACGTTTATTTACATGTGTATTGCCACTTTGAAATAACAGTGGTATAGCCTATGAAATACAGGATATTTCACACAAATCTAACTGGTGTTAGGTACTGAACAAATATAAAGGGTCATTTGTCACTCCTGTCCTGAAAATATCAAACTAATACCTTTACTCATCGTTTGCATTAATTTCTTCAAGAAAAAATATCCTTAATTGTCAAGGAAATATTAAAATATTTATCAGTTACAGAAACTGAAAACTATTCAGTTAAAATAATAATAATCTACTGGCATTTGTTTGTAATAATTACCTGATTTACCTAAAAGTATACAAAAATTAAATCACGGTACAATGAAAAAGCACGAGATTCAAATCCATTCAGTAAGATCTTTAAAAAGGCATGCCTGTTCATAAATATCAATTATATTCAAATGGAAATAAATATTAGTAACAGTTTAACCAGATTTAAATACAGAAGATTTTTAAAACATTTTTTCTCAGTTATTCTATTTTGGAAGGACAAAGGAAAAAAAAAAATTCATCAGACATTAAATAAGGGATGAAAATGTCAAAGCAGAATAATGTTTTCAATGAATTTTCTAACATAACTGAAATGTTTTGCCACATCCATGCAGTTCTTCACATTTTTGTAACGTTATAACTGTATCCTTGCATTCAAGTACTTATAAAACATGTAAAAAAAAAACAATGAATGATCTGTGACTATAAACATATTTCTGCTGGAAAACATAAAATGAAAACATCTGAATCATTCTCAAATGAGAAAAATATACAAAGAATGCAATGATTATAACATGTCTTCATGTTTGCTTTCCAAGGGTTCCAAAATAATTAAAATGATAAAAGCTTTGCTGTTTAAAATTCAATCAATAAACAGAGCAAAAATTAAAAAAAGAAAACAATTTCATTTGCTAGGAATGGTTCTCAGAACAGTCCATGGAAAAAAAAGAAGATAAGAATTGTGACAGAATTATCTTCTGTTACTTGTCAGTATAGCAAAACTTTGAAAAGACTACATGTTGTCAGGTAATAACTGGACAATAAAGAATCAACAGAGAAGTATTACGTATTTCAAAAGATTATTACAGCATAAGAAGAATTATTTGGAAACACTTGGATAGCAAAGGAATAAAGAACAAAACAAAAACATGTATTGTGGTCTCATTAAAACATAAATAACATAGGTCTTCAAAACAAAAATAAAACACTTGTAAAAATAATACATGTTTAAAAAGTCACAACATGTGCAAATAATGCAAAACATGTGAAAGATACGTTCCAATAAAATACTGAAAGATCAGTTTACTGTCCAGTTGTCTCCGATAAAAGTCTGCACACTGATATGTATTGCCCATGTAGTATTTACCCGCAAAACTGTAATATTCACTTTACATATAGCACAATCTTATTTCCAGTTCTTAATAAAGACAGAACTTTCACACTGCACCTATATAACTATTATAAGGAACTATATATTTTATGGTCTCTGGCTAATTTCAACATACCACTGACAGTGCTTATTACTTTCAAATTCCATTTTAGCACTTTTTCAAACGATTATGATATGAAAACACAAGAAAGAAAGCGTTACTGATCACTCAGTGATGAGATTTGGAAACAAAACTGAATTTTGCCATATTACACTTAGCTACTGCAACAAATATTGCTAACAAAATTTAAAATGTTGGTAATTATATTTTACACTATATTTTATTTGTCATATAAGTTATAACAATAATAGTTTCCGTGTTATATTTGTATTACAAATATTTTATGAATTTAATAATAATTTGAGGAAATATGAGTTAAAATCAATCTGTTCAGATTGTTAAATTTAGCTTCCATGTTTTTGTTAATTCTGTGAATGTTTGTATTTCTGAGGTGTGAATCAGTGATAACATAATTTAAATAAATAAACAACAACTACACATAATATCACAACTGCATGAAGCCAACAATGAAGTTCATATAATTCAGTGCGCCAGACTGTCGACACTGCTCAAACTCAAACTGCGGCGGTACCGGCGGCGGTGAATTGGACTGCGACTGTGGTAGCGACTGCGAGACCGACTGGATCTGTAGCTTTCCTCTGAGCTGTCAGATGGAGGTGTTGGGCGGTAATATGGAACTGGTCTTTTCCTTGCACTAAAATTAAACATCGACAAACAATATTAGGCTATGTTTAATGAAACATACCATCCAATGTAGAAATACATTATCTGGAATATTTTGAATAATCATTTGGGAATAGTTTAAAATTAAAAACTTATTGACTTTTATTTTAAAAATAATAATTGATGTTGTTTTTAAAAATGTTTTTTTTCAAATAAGACTGCAAAAGAAAATAATTATTTCCATTTAAAAAGGAGACCATACTAAAATTCCTTACAATATTATTTTAATGAAGACCAACCCAACTGATCTTTCCTTTAAAAATAATTCAATGACATTACAAATATAACTAGTTTACAAAATCTGTATAATGTATGATGACATTCTGTAAACAGCCTACACATCCAAAGATATTTTAATTTTAGTAACAAGTTAGCCATCCTACAATAAAGCACCTTCCACCCAATTATTAGTTTGTCTTTATACATGAACCACAATGTTACTTCCAAGGTGAATATTCAGGAATAATATCTACATCTAAAGGTTTAGAGCTTATACAAAATATTTGAGACAACATACTTATAGCAATATAGTCACCATATTCCATTTTAATATCATCTTCGGCAGTAAAAAAAAGTAAAATAAGAAACAATGTTATTCTTAATTAGCAGTTAGTAAAACAAAGAAACAATGTTAGTTTTTAAAACATTCTCAACTCTTTACAAACATAAGTAGCAAAGTACTAAGTTTTTAAGCAGCCAGTGAATGTGAAACAAACACGTAGTTAAAAAGGAATCAAAACCATTAGAAAATATCTTGGAAAAAGGCTATTTAAATTTATTAAACATAACAATCACCAGTACATGTTGCTACCAAGCTCCATTTTTACTATTGAAAATGTCCATAAAATAGTGTTTTCATGGACAATTTTGCTTTGGACCAATGCAGAGAAAAAAAGAGACAAACATTTAAAAAATATAATCATTGGGTTTAAATGAGCCATAAACAGTTCACTAATAGACTGATGGATGTATAAGATGATCTCAAATGAACTGTTTGATGTATGGTCAGAAAATAAGCTCAGTGAAAAATTATAATATAAGCTCAAATGAAGTCTTGGATAGTAGGTGATAATCTAGAATTTCCAGTCAAAATACAAATGGCAACTTATGCTAATTAAATACAATATTTAACACAACATATTTGTGGGTGACAACTATCTGACAAATTTTAAAAAGGAAAAGGGCTGAAATAAAAATGTATTCAAGATAAACTCTAAACTGATCTGTTATTTCTTGAAAAGCTCTGTGACGTGGATGAGCCAAGTCCATGCTGATTAAAACATTACACAATATTTATATAATCTCTAATCCAAATAATACCACAAAATAAAATCCACATAACCTAGATACTAAGTAGTGATTAATAAACACAAGCTGTTTTTGATATGGAGCTTATCTGATGCCCCCACCCACATTTATATTCAAAGACATGAAATGGTTCTCCAACTTAACTTATATGCAGTATTACAGTATTGAAAGATCACAAAATGTGTGATTAAATACAAATCAGTGTAGTTATCTAAATTGTACTGGCAACTCAGTGTGATTTGGCATTTTGTTTCTTCTGAGAGTTGCAATACATGTACCTGTTACTGGTAAATGAGCATGGTTTGACATCTTTATTTTAAACCCCCAATTCCATCCCAACAAGAATAAGCATGCCCAGCTCTTACTGAATGAAATCAATAACTCGAGTAAAAACAGAACACTTGTATGATAAATACAAAACTAAAGTTTGTTTTATTTAACGAAGCCTCTAGAGCACATTGATTTTTATCTTATCATCGTCTATTGGATGATATGGTCATTCTGATATATTTCTTTAGAAGAAATCAGCTGCTGCCACATAGGCTACTCTTTCTGATAAGCAGCAAGGGGTCTTTTATATGCACCTTCCCGCAGACATGATAACACATACCATGGCCTTTGATGAATCAGTTGTGGACCACTGGATGGAATGGAAATTAGCCCAAATGTATGATAAATACATGCATATTCCAAACAGTAGAGAGCAAAGAGGAATTTTTTTTAAATTTCTTTTAAATATATAAATGTTCATTATTGTCATGTTTATAAAAAACAATACACAATGAAGTATTAATCCCTATACTTACAAGTATAAGTACAGCAAGTATGAAAAGCATACATGAGATTAGTGGTTAACAAACTCTTCTTTAAGTTTAAGTGCTAAAAATATGTTAACACTATCACCACAAACATGACCAAAAAAAAAAATGAGTGTAATAATGCAAAACAAAACCACAAACCATGCAGAATAAACAGTGGAAATAGTAATTTTGAATGATCAAAAAAAGAAAAAAAAGTAAAAAGAAACGTTAATAACAAAGAAGTTTTGAGTATTACCCACGTACATCAATTTCTAAAATCTTTATCAGGTCTGTTGAAAGCTTAAGGAATGGGATACAAATTTAAAGACAACCTCTATTATTATTCTCAATAGCCAATTACAATTTGCAAAAACAATTCTACTACCAACATACCCCATAGTATGTAAAACTTAAATGGGCCTTTAGAAAAATGTGAACTGCATTTTAATGTGAGAAGTCTACATAAATGTTGATGAAGAACCCTGAAAAGTAAACAGCAAGTGTCCATGCCTCAATCTTCATGCATTTTTTCAAAACACCTTTTTTTTCAACACTGCCAAATGCAAGGTAAAATTATTATTAGTTGTTATATTAAGGCAAGTTGGTTGTAACAAGAATTATTAATTAGTTGTTTTAGTTTTAGCAATTTGCAAACATTTGAAACAACAGTAAAGAAACTCAACCAAATATACCATGTTGTGATTTCGCTAGTTAATATCGATCCTGCGATCTTCTGTAGTATGGTGACCTCGACCGATGTCGAGAGAACCGTTGATGATCATCATTCCGATATCTATCCTGGGACCGTGACCTTTAGGGAACAACAAAAGAGTAGAAAGGAAAGAAAATAAGAGACACAAAACAAAACAAAAATAAAAAAAGAAAACAATATTGCATGCAATAACAAAATCCATTCAGATAATAAAATAAAATTGCTTACAACATGGAATAATGAAAAGCAAAATAAGGAAAAATTGCAATATTTGTATGAAGTCATCTATGATAAAAACATGCAAAACATTTTCTTAAATACAATTACTCATAAATGAAAAACAAAATTATAAAATAATAAAACAGATTGACAACTGTGCAGAAGTAAAATAAATTACAATTTACAATATCTAACAATATAAGCCTCAAATACAATATATCTTTTGCAGTATCCAACTTAATACTAACACTTAAGGAACGTGAATAGAAACATTTTAAAATCATCTGTTCCTGCCTAGATCCCAGTTTTTGTATGGAATGGAATGGTAAAGAAAATGACAAGAGAATAAACAGTTTTAGAGTATCGATACTTTGTCCAAGAAATACAATGGCACTAAATAAATATGAATCAAATATAAATATTTAATGGTTGAACCAATATAGAATGGCGTGTTTCTTCAATGCTATTAAATTATCCAATCACGATGTGATAATACTGACAACCATCCACAAAGCAGACTTTCCTTTACTTGAGATGCATCTCCCAATAACAATTCTCTCTTAATTTTTCCACCCTCTCTTATAACCATTTCTCATTGATTATTCAACCTAAAGTCGGTTCAAATTCAGCTTTCTAAAGCTTCAAACATGAGTAAACTAGTGTTTAATGACAAACAGATAAGAACTGTAATTTTACCTTTGATGCAGATGCATACCAGATAGAAAATGTCCCCCCACTCCTCTCCATAAAGAATCACATAATGGTAATGTGTAATAATCTAATTTTAAATATTTCTTTGTTAAAATATTTTTTATAAAAAAGTCCAGAACCTAAGTATTAAATTTCATTTCAAAAGTTACAAAAATAAAAAAAAACAGTTTTATCATATTTTTGACATTTCTCTTTAAGTCATTATATATGTGCCCAAATTAAATGAAACCTGATTTTAGAATGCAAAAGTGTACATTTGTATGTAACAAGGCATTCACAGAAGCTGAGAACCACAGAGGCAGGGACATCAATCTGACCTTGTAATACGACGTTTGTCTAGATGACTTGGAGATCCTTTCCTCCTTCGGATAGATGGGCTGCGAGAACCTCGTAAGCGAGGGCTTGAACTTCTGCTGCGAGACCGCCTTCGACCTCGTGAATGAGAACGAGAATAACTCCTAATAAATAAAGAATAGACATGAAGGTATAGTACAACACAAAATATTTAATAATTAGATCTGTGTGTTTTTAAAACATATAACGTTCCACAAATTTAAATACAAAATTTCATTTTTGGTTTAAGACTAATTATAGACAAAAGGTTTTGTGAACACCAGGTTCTGATATTGTCACTGTTTTGACAGTGGTTCACAAGTGCCTAGGCATATCTTACTGTACACAGATACAGTTTAGAACATGACAGTTTTATCATTTAGATTTCACAAATACTGATAACATCAGATAAATTAATAAAATAACCTTTTTCTAGATAAACTTCTTGACCTTGAGTATGAACTTGATCTGGATCTGGAGTGAGTTGGTGACCGTGAGCTTCTTCTCCTCGACTTCCTGTGAGGTGACCGTCTAGAATGGGATTGAGAGCGTGACCGTTTCTTTTTTTCATATTTCTCATACGACCTTTTGCTTGCCAACGACTCACTGGTCTTGGCCCTTGATTTGGGGCTTGCATATCTGTGTCTGTCATTGGGAGAATAACTTAGAGATCTACTGTGATTTCGTGTAACAGGTGGTGAGACTGCCAACTTCCCATTTTTCTGATATCCATTGGATCCTTTAGACTTTGAAGTACCATTCTCTTTAGTAGGTCTAAATAAAATAACATTATTATAGCATTTGTTACTAGTAAAATGCCACAGTAAGTGGTTATCAACAAAGTGCCACTGTCTCAAATGTTACAATCAGTTGTGACAAGATTCCTACAAATTTCTTCTGAAAGCAGAAGTTAACCAATAATATTAAGAAATCTGAAGGATGCAGTAAAACTGAATTGTTCAGTATTTTGTTTCATGGTAAAAACTATTGGTGGGTTAGCTAATACTGTCTAAAGCAAACCTTGGTGTCAGGCTTCGTGAATGTCTTGTCTGCTTTTTCCTCACTGGTGAACTGGGTGCAGCTTTCTGTGATGGTTTCCCCTTCTCTGAACTCAATCCTGTTGCTTGTTTTTTCTTGTTCTTTGAAGATCTTTCAGGGCTTGAATTGTCTGAATCCAATGAACTACAACACAAATACCAAAATAAGGCAACATTTCTCAAACTTTTAATTATATGGCTCAATGAGGTTTATTAAACATTTACATTTTAGTGGTAAATAGCTAAAATTAATCTGAAAGTATGATTTTGGACCAATCTTATTTCAATGTATCCATTTATTTGACACAAGTTTGTTAAAACTAAATGAACGACTGTTTTGTTTGCAAAACTATGGAGAAAACTAAAAGTATTAGAAATAATGTAAATGTTCAATATGAGTCCAACACAATTGTAACAAGAACCAGTCTCAGGTGTCATTAAACAAAGTCCTTTCTTTATAAATGAACTTATTATTAACTCCTTATTTGAACTTGGACTATTTTGTATTCCTGTAAATGGTCCACAAGTCATATAACAAAGATCATGGTATGAACTGTATTGTCTGTGGGAAGGCATATATAAAAGATATCTTGCTGCAAATTGGAAAGAATAGCCTATATGATGGCAGAATGTTTCCTCTTAAGACCATGAATCACAGACACTAATTTGATACCTAACAACTTCTGAATAAACTATATGCTCAGGTGTCATTAACTAAGCCCAACTGAAGAGATCCACTGAAGAAGGCCTACTGGTTCCACAGATAAAATAGTTGTTGAGACCATCAGACATGTATGCCTTATAATATGAGTCCAACACAATTGTAACAAGTACCAGTCTTCCAGACTAACCTAAAATTGATCACAGAGTTGGCTATGAAACAATGGTAACTGTTATTCTATTTTGGTTGGTAATAAATGTCTGTCACACACCAGACCATGCCTTACCTGGCTGAGCCTGAGACGCTGTCTGCATCACTGTCAGAACTCGAACTTGAAACAGCTTGCTTGCGTTTCTTCAACTTCTTCTCTTCCATTCTGAATTATACAACACACATTGCAATGTCAGTATCATCAACATTTTCATAATCTTAAACAGTTCTCAGAGAAAAATATATTTAAGAAAATTTCTAAAATGAAGATTATTGTACTATTCAATTGAATCTGCTATTCAAATATTTTGATAATACGTTTCATTACAAAACACGTGAAGAAGTATTTGTAATAATGTAATGAACTTGTTGACATAGTGTTTTGTTTTTTCTGTTTAAATTAAATCACAAATATCCTAAAACATTGTGACTTGCACAAAGAAGCTTGAAGCCTAGCAACGAGTATTGTCTAGTCTTACCTCTTTTTACTTTTCTTACTTTTCTTATGTTTCTTACTTTCAGAACTAAAAAACAGAAGAAAAGAAATCTGCTCAAATATATTTTTAAAAATGTAATGTGAAAGAAAGCAATATGTATATTGTTAACAAAACAAAAAGCTATGTTTGTGGTGCACAAATTGACACCGTGCAAGCATTAACTTACCACAGAAATATACCTGTAAAGTAAAAGCATATATTTTGTTAAGAAGGCGCATCAAGTCAACATAAACATCTCCAAAGCAATCAATATTCTTAGTCTAACATTCTGCCATTCAGATATATAGAAGAATAAATATAGTACTTATAATTTTCAAGTTTGGAATTATCACCAAAATGTTTTTTTTTAAATGGAATTTCAATCTTCAAATAACTTACGTAACTACATGTAACACGTTTCAACTAACATCATTAGCATTAGCAGTATGTGTACTAACACATATGTTGAACAATAGGGTGCATGTACACCATCTCTGGCAAACTACAGGGGGTAAAAAGATCCCTCTAAAACAATTCTTTTGTCGAGGACAGCTTTTTCTAAAAAAAAAAAATTCTTACCCCCTCAACCATATATTGAAATGTTTAATAGGAAATCTGGTTATAGCCCTAATTAATATAATGGAAACCAAATGGTTAACCAAGCACATATAGCCAAGGGTTATGGTGTCAGTAGAATTTAGTAACCAAAACAAATATTGTGAAACAGAAATTCCATTTGTACTACTGATAATTTCAAAATGAAATGCTAATATTGCTACAAGTTAGAGAATACTGGTACATGGTACAAAGCATGCAACCTTCTTAAGTTACAACTCTTTTAAGAATGATCCTGTAAAACATTTTTACATTAATATCACGCAATTATGTTGCAAAAATATTTATTTCTGCTATCAGCAGAAAAAGATTTTTTTTAAATATATACATACTGTAATTTTGTGGTTTTTGTTTGTAATTACTTTAAAAAAAAATTATTAAGTATATAATTAATCATGATTTTTCACCATGCACTATTTTTGTAGATATGATTTAAATAGACACATTCATTTTACAAATATTTACAACTATACTAGTTATCAAAATTCATAATTAGAATAGTTTAATAAACATAAAGTACATTAACATAACTTATAGTTCATTGATTATTTGATAACTATGTACAATACCTTAAACATCTAGAATAATTACAAAATAACATGTTTTCATACAAAATTTATCTTTTATGATGACATGGTACTGTTTCTAAGCATAATCCACATTATATGATACGAGACTGACAAAATGTGCTGGTTTATACTGAATTTGTGATTAAATAGATATTTTTCTAGTGAATATTAACTGATCTGGGATTATCAAGTCAGTACAGATCAAAGTAATAAGTAATTCTATAGTCTGTTTACGCTACTTGGAACATGGATTTTAGGCGAAAAAGGAATAGAGTTTTGGAAATAACAAAAATGTCCTATGTTCCAGTTTTTTTCATTACTTTGTTAAATAATAATTTAAAATATTACCTATTCATTCGTATACGAAAAATGAATATGTTTCACAGCGATAATAAGGATGGAATACGAGTTCATTACAAAGTCCGGTAACTACCCATTTAACATTCTGAACATCTCCGTCATTTCCGGTTTTATTTTTGTATGTTGTTCGTCTTTTTTTTGCTTTAATAAATAAATCTGTGCAAACATGACACTGATGTTAAATTATGATAAATATATTTATAAAATAATAACCGCCTACCATAGAAATGCATTATACAAATAATTACCTAACCTCCCCATTTTTATATGGATTTGTCTGACTGCAAAAAAAGAAGAAAAAAGATGGCAGTCAAATTAACGCTGGCTTGAAATGCAAAAACTGCCATTTCAACAATACAGAATCAATGGACACACCAATCGAGACAAAAAATAGGACATTTTTTTATATTTCAACATTAATGAGGTAAGTTATATATTGTTTTTTATTTGTCATAAACCATGTTCCAAGTAGTGCAAACAGACTATAGATTAAATATTTTCAAATATAGACAAATTTCTAAGAATCAAATGCCTTACAAGATCATTTAATTAAGCAGGGAGGATTCAATTTTTTTTAATACACCTTATTTGCAGCAACGTTCTAACTAAGCAATTTGGTTATATGAATTATAAAATGGAAGAACTTGTTTCAAGATGCAAATTAAGAATACAATTTCAACTTTAGAAGCGTAGCAATTAATCTAGTTATTAGAGGATGAGGCATGGCCAAATATATATGAGTACAAGGTATTAATTAGCAAGCAGCTAATATATAAATTTGCTTCAATGATGACTTGATGTGCTCATAGCAAAAACTCTGTGAACTTCATATAAAATATTACATCAACACAAAAACTAACTAGATATATATATAAAACACAAACTATTTATCAGCATCATTAATATGATACATAATTTGATGTATTTATCTGATAATTATGATGTCAAAGGGGAGGTGCATATGTTGACATATTTGTTTAATTATTGCATGCATATGTTCTTGAACACAACAAAGAAAAAATAAAACAGTTTACTGTAAAATAAATATTTAAAACCTGCACAATCAGAATACCCATAACATCCTATGTGACTGAATAATCTTAATATTACCAACACATTTTTTTAAATGGCTGAATTAAACTGGAACATATTGCAGTTTGTATCATTATTAGTTTAAAGCCGTGGCTTTAAAATTAAAATAAATTAATTATTGTATTTTCAATAACTACGTGTACATTAACAATTTCTAATCATCTGGTAGGATTTTTTGGTGTTTTAAAAAAATTATTTTCATAAAATGAAATTAAATACAATATAAGATACTAATTTAATAAATTCTATGGATGAAATACCATTTAATATCTGAATAAATGTTACAATTTTAAATCAATTTACTTTTGTTCACAATATCTGATTTTCTTTCTGTACACATCTATCAATGTCAATTATAATAAGACTTTGTATAGACTGTAGTATTTATGTATTTAGAATGTGCAATAAAAATTAAATCTTCAATGAACCCAAATGAGTTTTACTGAGGAACACACACATCTTATTTTAAATATAAAATAAATGGAGACATTAAAACATCTCTATAGAAATATTGCTATCATATTAACAAAGAATAATAAAAGAAACAGACAATGATCTAAACTAGAAAAATACCTCCCCTAAGAAAACAAACACATTGAAATATAAATTATTTGAATGAACTTTGAACTGAAATGTCATTCCAACCATTACATTTGTAAATTAACATTTTAAAACGTTAAAAGTATAGAAACCTTTGTGTTAGTATTAACAATAAAAGCTTATTCCTCATTTTAAAATAAAGCATTAAAAGTGGCTGTTATGAGCAGTGTGATATAATGTCCACCACTCTGAGTAACATACCATGTTTGATACATAACAGTAGACAGAAGACACACAAGAGAGACTTCATTTGCTTACCTGTGTTTTAATACCACTAGGAAAGGGGGCAGTCAAAAAAGGAGGTATAACATGTTCAGTAATGTTAGCACGTTACATACATGGGATCACCTAGCTCAAATCTTAGCAAGCTGTGCAGTATGATTAGTGTTAATGTTTCATTTAATCTGTCACAAGCAAACAGGCTATGCAATATGATATCAAAGCATCATTTACAAGTAGAAATATCTATTCAGTTATTTTTATGAAATATAATTGTACCACTTGCCTAATTCCTTACAAAACTGGTTAAATAACATTTTGATTCCAATTATGTTAAATGAAATTTAAACCCACACAAACTACAGTATATATATATATATATATATATATATATATTTAAAATCCATCAATTAAAGAAACAAAAATCTTAACATGATGTCACTCATTAAATAAAACCAAAATATTAATATAAAGCAGAAGTTTGTGACTATAAAACTTCCAATAAATGTGAAGTCTAGACTGCAAGCATGTTTTTATATGTTAGTTTGAGTTTTGAGTCTATAAGTATTTCTTAGTTAATTGCATGGGGATTTTTGTAAAGGAAGAAATAAATATAAAATATACCTATCAGTTTTGTACCATTACTATGTAGAAAAAAAGAAGCTTTTTTTAAATGCCAAATTCTTATGCTTGTTTGATCTCATTGCTTTGAATGATCAACAATAAAATAGTGGACTTTTCAGAATTTTACATGACAAACTTATGTTTATTTTAGAAAATAGGAGATAATTTATTTTTATGTATAATGTTGTATTATTATACAGCAAGTATCATAGTAAAATCATCTCAGTATAGATTAAATTACCACATTAAATTCACAAATGGTACATGTAAGTTTGCATCATTTAACAGCAGATAATGAATACTGCTATTACAGTTCATCTTTCAACAACAGAGGCAGACAATCAATTTTTGTTGGAAATTTTTCAGTATATCTAAACCAGCAATACAGTATGTATTTATAATATAAAGAGTTATATAAAATGAACATAAAAACTGATTTTTTAATATTTGTTTTTGCATAAAGTTCACAAAAACACAAACTAATCCACAAAAGACCCTGTTCAAATAAAGACAGTGCACAGATGAAAGTGTTATAATCATTCACCGTACTGATCAAATGTGATAAAAAAATAATATATAATTATATTTTTTATAATCTTTAGCAACCAAATTAAATGTAAAAGATTTTATGAGTTTATATTTCATGTAACACAAAATAATGGAATCATACACAGCTTTGTTTAATGTTACTGTAAGTTGTTATATGCATGGCATCATAAGCATTTCAAAATACACACACTTAAGTGAAATTACAAAACATAAAGAGCAGACTTAAAAAAGTTAGCCAAACTTTCAAGTGTTTTTTTGCAGATACAAGTCTGCAATACTTTTGGCAGTTTTCAGTAACTTTCAGCTCACACTTGTTAGAACGTCTTACTGAATTTGCTTTAACAATTATCAGTTACACTTTATTAGTATCAAATAACTGCTATTCAGGGGTGCAGAAAGTACTCACCAAATGCGAGTAAAAATTCTAACGGACGATTTAAAAAATGCAACTACCAGTCCAAAGGGTGATCTGTATTTTTCTCATTAACAGTAATTTTCCTTTTGCATCGAATCTGCCACTCTGTGTAAGCCATGTTAGATAATCATATATTTGCTCTGTTGTTATATAATTATGTACTGTTCTACAGGCTAGCGGACTAGTAGAAATAGTGGCGGGCTAATCAAATTGTGTTGGTCTGGTCTAGCAGGCTAGTGAAAAATTCTCCATTTCTGCACCCCTGATATTATAAAAGCATTAAGACAAAAGTGTATTTTAGCTGAAGCAAACTGCTCTTGCTGAGACAATTTTCTGAACAGCAAGGACTGAAAAGAAGAAAATGGTTCTCTTGCTCATTCCATTTTAGACAAACACACTTCAAACTTTCACCTCTGTTAGTCCTAGTTTCTACATTAATAGTGCACAATCATCTTCAAACACTTGTTATGAATCAAACAGAAAGAAAATGAGAAAGAATATATATATAAACACACCCCAAACACCAATATAACTGTCTAGTTTGCACGGGCGGAAGTGCAGAAAGAATAACAAGTCTGTGAGAGATGAGTCTATATTCTATTGACATGGTTACAAAATGTTTACATATATACAATCATGGCAAGATCTGATTAACTATTATGTGCATGCGTGTCTCTCAATACAGCACACTGTCAGTTTGAAAAAATACACTCGAGTTATCCAGAATATAATTGTTTACAGTACATATGAAAACATTACCTTAGGTAAAAGCCTCAAAGCTACAAAATCAGTGAGTAATGCAATGGAAAAAAGAAAAATGCATGAAATATTTTAACAATATTGATTACATTCAAACTGTGTTAAAACATATTTAAATAGTTAAATATGTACATACTTGTTATATACAACTTATATTAAATGACATATATACATTATATGTTGTTAGTTATTCATAACTGTAACAGAGAAAAAAAATATCATTCATCAATTTACTCCTAAGCATATATAGTTAAACATGTCATGTATATTATATGTATATATGCTTGAATATCTATTATAAGTGGTGACTGACATTAAAAAAAAAAATTAAAGAGTTAATTTGCAGCATGCAATTCAACAAATCTTGTTTCATTTACATGTATTAATAAAAATGAAAAGTTATGTATTAAAATCTAAATTACAGCAGTAAAGGAATAAAAGTGTCAGCTGTCAGTGTAGTCTTTTGATTACTAAAATAAATTTAGGTCATATAGGACAAAAATGAAGTTTTAAAAGAATAAATTGTTTACTGAAATATCTTTTTTTTAAATTAACGAATACATGTAGGATATTAACAATTTATTGAATTTTTGATATACATACAATTGTATTTCATTATAAAATAAAATATTTTTTATTAGTATTAATTGTATTATTTAATATCACAGAAAAAAATCCCAGAAGACTGACTTTTCACTTAAATGACTAATATTAATTTCTTTCTTCCAAAAAAACAAAAAATTAATAACTTCCTGTTTTTTTATGAATAATAGCATAATAGCAAATGTTTGTTAAATGTACACACCTTTTCAAATCTTTGATCTTTTTAGTCCTATATACCATCAAAAACCCATCACATTCCAGATGACAAGACTGACAATAATTACATTTTTGTATTTTTAATTTCTTTTAAAACATTTGTGCAACATGTTTGTTAAGATTTCATCACACAACAAAATTAGAATAAAATAAGTTGTTGTTTTTTTAAATTGTATACTGAACCAAGATTGTAAATTATGCTTGTCTATATAAAATATTACAAAAGACAGTTATATTAATTGTGAACATTTATTAATTAATTGGGAATGAAATTGGAAAATTAGTTTGCTGATAAAGGTTAAGTTCCATTTCTGGACAGGAAGTAAATGTTGAAAATAAGTAAAATATGCAGCATTTGTTTGAATCTGCTGATTACGTTTTTCATTCTGTATTCACAGAGAAATAAATTCCTGCAATCAGATATACTCAATCAAGGATGAGTAAGAGTAAGTACATTCAGCTTGCCAGCTTGAGATATGGAAACCTTAAAGATTACATCTGCATCATAGCACTTTCACTTATATTAACGTAGAAGTACACACCTGTCAATATTGTAAATAAATTTTAATATTAATCACATGAGAATATATTTTTTTAAATCAGACATTTTCTGAACATCGTAAACTCATTCAACTAAATTACTTATTGAAAAACAGACAACTGAAATCTCAAACTGGCATTTTTGAGTAAAAATAAACTTTCTTTCTTATAAAGAAAACTGACAGTGATAATGGTTGTATTTCTTTTTTGACCATGTAAAGAGTAAATGAAACCAAAACCTCAGTGTTAAAATGCACATCTCTATGAACAGTTACAAATAGTTTGATATTTTAAGTGTCGAATGTTTTAAGTACATGTATGATAGCAAACCAAACAAAAGCAGTTGATAAAGATGCACAAATGATCCCCTCATATAACTAGTCAATTGAAATTAATTTTGATGCAATTGTCAGCTTAATAAAAAATAAAATTAACATGAAAGGAAATAAACTAATCAAATATCATCCAAATATTCTAATATTGAAATGATACGTGCTAGATATTTCTTTGTAGTGAATTAATATTCAGAATAATAAATTTGTTTTAAATAATGCAAATGGATTACGGAATGTAATATGTCATGAAGTTAAAATGAAGTCTATTTTTAAAGATATTGTTTACACTTATCGTTATTTATAAATTGAGTGCCAACTGGGCTAGATTAAAAATAATAATAATTCCAATAATGGCAATATATGTAATTTTGATTATTTTCTGTTTCATATCCTGTACAGAACACAAAGAATGTGTTAATATGAAACAAAATAACAATCTTTCTTTCATAAGGTTCTCTGACAAATGCATCAACTAGCCGATAAGAAAGAGCTTGCATTACATTACTTCAATATTTGTCCTGATAACCCTGAACACTGTTCTAGCCCCATGAACACGGTACTGGATGGCAATTATCACGTGTTTAAAGAATATTAAGCTGTAAAACTATCACAGTTCTATACAAAACAGTCCATGAACATTAACAGCAGTACGTACCTTCACATTATTAATATACTGAAATTATGAAAATGTATTTTGCATTATAAAATGAATCTCAAATAAATAAACTGTGATGGAGGTGTAGATGGGTAGTCCATGCATAGCCATAAATCCACTACATGCAATTATTGTTGGGTGGTCTTGATAGATGTATTTAAATTTATTATACATTGCACTTGTAATCTTCTTTACAAAACCATGGGTACCTTAATGTCACTTGTTTAATTTAAAGTATGGGTAGAGTCATGTAATTTATAAAAACATATCAACACAACAAGTACCAGATTTAAAAATTGTAAGTCTCAACAGATTTTTTTTTTATCAGACAAAAAAATGCTATGAGTCTGCACACAAACAGAAATGTCTGTTAACCTCAAATAGGGCCACAAATCTGCTCATCTTTCAAATCATTTCAGCAATTTTAATGTGTGGCATGTATATTAAAACCATCATAATGGTCACACATGGTGTCATTGGGAACAAAATGTTGGTTGCTTCTACTACAATACAATATATGAATAAGGTGTGTGTTTTTCCTATGATTTGATTATATATTTATGTCTAAGTGAACTCACTAATTTATAGTTAAATTATGAATGAGGACAAGCTGGTGATGTGAATAATCCAACCCTAGCACCATTATAAGAGTTCACAGCTTTGTGCTGGCTTATTGATCATCATACATATTAGTACCTATCTGACATTTTATATCTGTGCATCTGACGTCAAGACTTCAACAGGTTATGTTTCCCATGAGAACATGACTGCATTAATAAATTAACAATTTTCTGCATCCACTAACATACATCAAATATCCTTGTAATCATTTGAAATTGTTTTAAATAAATAACACAGGAGATATCTCATCTCATTATTACCATACTGAACATCAACAACATTAAATAGGGATACTTTACGTCATATTGTCACAATGCAAGCAATATTAATTTAAACAGCCAAGTTGTGTCTAGCATGGTAAAGGAAACCTACTGAAGTCTACAGTCACACACCATATTCATTAAGTAAATTTGAATTAATTGCACATATAGCTAACTAAGACAAACCACCATTTACCAACAGCAGATGACAAATTTTGTTTGTGAACTTCTTTGATTTTTACTTTTACTTAATAACAGCAAATTCAATAAACGTAAATGAATTCCTTCTTATTGACAACAATAAGTGCAAAAGTTTTATATGCACAAACACAGTTAATAGAAGAGAGTGCAACAAAATGTCACACCACTTCAGCAGTTATGAGTGACTTGCAACTTGCAAACAATGTTTGCATAATTAATACATTTATATAGAAAAACTCTTAGAAGACTGGCAGATTTGATGCTCAATTATAAAACTGGATGGTGACATGCAAACACACTGAGAACAAAAAACCTTAAACAGAATTCTAAGTCTTAATATATTAATTAACACAATCCTTCTGTTATAACAGACTGATATCAAAATAAAAACTTAAAAAATCATCATAATTTAAAAAAATAAATAAAATTTAAAAATAACAATTTAATAAAAAATATATTTATTCTGATCAATGGTATTAAAGTTAAATTCAAACATATGTGTATTATCACATGAGAAGAATTGTGTCAATGTTTGCAAGAAGTGTATTTATTAAGCAAGACAAAAGCACATACAACTTCAGTCCGAATACTGAGTGCTGCAACAAACAGAACAGAAAATAAATCAAGAAATTAAAGGTAAGTGATAATTTGCGGGTCATAGAAATCAAATTCTTTCAAAACTATTTGTCTTTTATAACATCTTAAAAATATTACACTTTCTGAATTTAATTTAAGGGCGTTACTCAATTAAATATTTAATGAAAATTAATATGAAAATAAATATTTCCCAAATATTCTGATTGGATAAAAACCAAATACATTCATTCTAAAACAAAATTATATTATTCATAGGTTTTTTTCCAATTTAAAGCAAAGTAAAGAAGTGATTGTTTAAGCAGAATTCTAAACAGTTATGTATACTGAAAAATAAAATATGATCCTTAAACAAATTGATTACATTAATATTATGGAAATAATTATTTACTATGGCTGAGTTAGAACAAAAGCAAAAATAAGGTGCTTAAATTTATTCCTTAACATTTTTCATTACATTATCTACATGATTTTTATTTGCAGTCACAAAGTGTTTCATAATTAAATTAATAACTGTCATTAAAGTCTAAAATTAGTGGCTATGTTTATTTGTATCAACTGTCTGCTAGATCCTTATACTAACTCAAAGTTACAAAGGTTTGGAGCAAAGAGTTACAGGGACATCAGTAGTTTGAGAAGTTGCAGGGTACAACAGTGATGGTAGCTGACATCTTAGCATGCATAAAACAACATATTTTTTTACCAAAAACGAAAAATAGGCAGCAGCAAAAGCTGTTACAGGTGGTGATTTACCGCCGGTCACTGCCTATTTTTGAGGGCACTGGAGTTAACCATCTTTGTAAAGATCTCATGATTAGATCTGAATGATTACATTAGCAGACTTTCTCTGATGTCATGTTAATTAATTCACTATTTTACACTTTTTGTTTATATCCTATATGTACAGTATTATGATGATCGTCATGTATTTACATTTTAGGTGTTTCATCTGCAAAATCAGTCTTTGGAAGTGGCTATTATTGTAATGGTAAAACCACATTCTGATGACATTAGCCTATACATTTATTTTTAATCTAACTCTAAGGGTTTTAAAAGTTTTGTTTATTAACACAAAATAATAGTTGCTAGGAATAAAATGAAGAATTTAATTTACTATGCCCTTTTACAACAAATTAACAAAACAAAAAAAACAAAACATATTTAAACAATTTACTAAGTATATGACCACGTATAAAATAAACATTAAGTGCTAACGAAAAAACAAACTTAAAAAACAAGACCAGAAAAAAAAAAAAATTAAATTGTTTTTCAACAGTTAACACCAATACATGAAGATTTAGTTTTGTGTCATATTTTTTCTTTTAATTGTTCATGTAGATATTGATAAAATACATATGAACATATGAAGAGATGCCTACCGATCATGTTTGTGTTTCTTAGACTTTTTCTTCTTCTTGTCTCGATCTGGAGAACTGCTGTCATCACTGTGAAATGAAAACAAACATGTCTAAATACTAACATCTTAAGGATTCACTTACAATATTTTCCAATTCTTACACATAGATCACTGAGGAGAAGTACCAATGTGGTCAAAGCCAGTGTACAAATTTAAATTAATCATTGAAAATTGTTAATTCAGATCCCACCAAAAGCAACATACTTTTTTTTTACTTCTTTTTTTTTGGTGGGGTAAGGTTTAAAAATTTCAACTTTGTATGAATAAGAATACCTTAATAATTATAAATGATCCTTAAATGTGAGATAAAAATTACAATTACAAATCTGTTCAGTTTACAGTTTGTCTGGTTCTTTACTTAAGACTGAACAAAGTTCAAGAAATGTTTTCTTTAAATCATTAAAAGTGATGTTTTTGGGAGGTCTTCAAATGCAGCCAAAAATATAAAAAATGAAAATTTGATTTGTATTGTTAACATTATTCCAGTTAACATAACTGGAATAAATTTTGAAATGAATAAATAATATTTATATATTCTGATACATGCAGGTTGTGTAGAAGTGGCTGTGTAAGATACGGGTCTCTGTAAGGTGATGGCCACTCAATAGAAATGCAAAACACAAACAAACCACACCAACATCATTTACATGACAACCAACTTCAACAAACAGGCTGTGTAGTTCCATTCAACAAGCTAATATTAATGAGAAGAATTAAAAAACCTTGAATTTAGTAAACTGAAAACTGTAGATGTCAATTTATCCCACTTATAAGTAGTTTTATTTTCCTTCATGATAAAAATTCATTACCATTACATAAATTTTTTGTTTGAGTTTGTACTTGAAATGTCACTTCTTTATATATATATATATGCTATGTAATGACCTGTGATATACAGAAGATGAATGAGAAGAATAATAAATAACATGTATGTACACCTTTCCATGCCAAGAATACTATTCTTTACACATGCTCAATGTTAAGCATTTGGACTTAGTCATAACAAATTAATTTTTGGAGTACAAAAAGCAGCATTATCTTCTGTAGAGAACAGATACAGAACATAAAATGCTTTGTGACTTTTCAACAAACATAAAATATTCACATTAAAAGTGTCTCAATGGATGTAACAATATAATAGACAATAGATTTAAAAAAATATAATTTAAATGTTCAATTAACTTTTTCTCATGGTCTTACCGATGTTCCTCCTTATGTTTTTTGCTTGTGAAAAGAAAGGAAAAAATATAACTAATCATTATATTCAATATTGTGAGAAAATTAGTACTTTAGTTTCTACTAAGTATACAATTTAATCAAATATATCAGCATTTATTTTCCAAATGTAGCAGTATTACACACATCAGGGCCCCACCACGCCTGTAGATTTTGACCAAGGAGCCTGAATAGTTGCGCTCCAAAAATACCATTGAGTTCGGTAATTCTCGGTATTTGCGAAAATATCCGAATATAATTAGAATCAATCACATAAAAAGATTTTATCGTTTTAAATTATCACGAATATTATAAATAAATCGACCCAAAATATGTAATAAATCTTCAACTTGCGTAATTGTTGGAGAACTAGAACAAATTTTTTTTTTTTAAATGTCCGATTTTTTTCATTAAATCGACTGGTCGTCGTCTCTGCAGTAAAATTAATTTAACGTAACACGTATAGATATCAGTGTAGTCAGGTATCGACTATTTTTGTTTCCAAAATGCAGATGGAAAATCCATTTAATT
>JAULBS010106950.1:0-15468 GCA_032355785.1 Symmetromphalus regularis | reverse complement strand
GTTAAAAATACAATTATTATAAGTAATTAATTTATCCATTGTTATCTATTATATTGAAGGTACTGATTATTTTACTTCAGATTGTTAGTTTTTAGTCTTACTCCAACTGAGGTAGTCATCCGGGAAGTCCGAGTCTCAGATTGAGACAATCGGCAGTGAATCGCACGTGGCAAATTTGTAAATAAACTCTTGTAGGTCACCACCTGATAGAATCTTACAGTGAATCAGGGTGCAGACAAGCACGGTTTGAGCATTCGATTTTTTGAAAATCATGCTAAATTAGAGTCGATCAGATTGTCAAGTTTGAGTTTTATTTTTACTTTGTAGTGTTAGGAGGTATGGCTAGTGAATTTCTAAGTCGTGCTAGTGAATTTAGAAAATCACTGATCCCATGGCTAGTGGATTTAAAAAAAATTCTAGAAGCCCTGCTGCATGATAATTGTTTGTCAGCCATTTGTACATTTTTAATTACCTAAGCGGTTTATCTTCTTCCGCCTGTCAGCATTATATTTCATTTTCTTAGCTCTCTGTAACATTAGTTCTGCAGTGCGTGTGTTTTGAAATCCCCTAAGATAAAGAAGAAATGACAATTCAAAAACTGAAAAAACAAGAAAGCTATTAGCAGTTATAAAACTGCCAAAGTGTATCCATATCAATGGAATATACTGTTCGTCTAGAATACTAAGAAAAATGTCTAAACCAATATAGTAAAATGTGCCTTAGTTAATTTATACCATCTTTCATGCCCTTATAATTGCAAGCAGAAACTTCAATATTTGTGTACAGGCTTTAACAGATATGGAAGAAGGGACCGTTCAAAAATCCACATACATTTAGCACTTATCTAATAGGGGAGCAATGTTTTTGAAAATAAGAGTACTTTTTGCTGCATTCACAAAAAATGAAACCAAGCTAAAAGTATGGAATTCCAAATAAATTACAGAAAACTCTCATCTTTGCTTTAATTATCTCACTGCCATCAGTAATGAGGTTGGTATGAAAAGTGATTTCTTAAGGCTGGTGCCTGCTTAATAGAGATTGTTTTACCCTCAATGTATAAAATTATGTGACTCGAGAGAAAAGGAATTTATCTTCTTACGAAAATTGGCCATTTAGCAGGTTTGACTACATACAATATACTGAATTTGTTACCTACTCTGACAAAAGAAGATGGTTGGTGAAAATAGAAGAAATTGAAATAATACACTTCAAGAAAATCAGATATGTTAGCTTTTCAAACCAGGAAACAGTTTTTGAAAATATTCAAAGAATTACAAAAGGTTCGAGATTTTTTAATACACTTATTTATGTTTGAGTAAAAAAAATATTTTGACAAAATGACTCCTAATTTACATTTCTTGCTATTGTGGAGTAAAAACTGTCTATTTTTACCAGAGCAGGCCACATTTAGTAAAATGCAGTTAACTGAATTTTTACACACCATTCCTCAGAGAGTTGCTCCTCCTTCTTTGACATTCCACTGTGATGTGTTTCCAATGTTGTCGCACTGTGAGCTGATGATGGAGGCCGTGGTTGTCTTCTTACGATATCAGACAAAGGAGAGTTACTATTACGCCAAGCATGTCTTGGTTTTTCAGGGGGATGAAGGTCAAGGTTAGGAATATCAGGTGTCATTCTTCGCCCACTTGGTGGTTTACCAACCACAGCATAACTGAAGTAGTAAAGAAAATATGTATCTTGTGATAAACACAACATAAAAAGCTGCCCCCCAAATTACAATTTAACACAATCTACTTCTTTAAATACTATTTGTAGCTGCAGCATTGTTTTCATAATGAATCTGACAAAATTTTACAGTTTGGCATAATCCCTTGAAAGAAAATACACAATAAATTCCAATCTAATTAGTGAGCTGATTACTATTTCAATAATAAAGAAATGGAATAATTTTTGTTTACCAAACATCTTAATATTTCAATACATTTGTTATTGAAAGGTGTAAGAAAAGCAAATTTTAAATATGATAAAGAGACTTTACCATTACAAATTAACTAGTAAGCAGTACCTTTGAGGCAGCTGTGGAGTATCTGTTGGTCGCCAACCCTTTTCCAGAGTGTCCTAAAGGTTTAAAAATAACTGAATTGTATATAAATGTATTAATTACAAGAGCAAAATTTAATTGGATCCTCAAACAGTTCGATATGAGAATAATTTTGGCAGGACATTTTAAAAATTAATGTGTTAATAAACAGATTAAATAGACAGATGTACTTATTAATAAGTAATATTATAAAAGCCTTCCTCATACTACCATCCTTTGGATGACTGAAGTAATACCACACTAAAAAATGATCTGTAAGAAGCTCAAGAGGTAGAGCATTTGCTGGAGACGTACAAAAAGCAAATTTCAAATATGATAAAGAAACTTTACCATTACAAATTGACTAGTAAGCTGTACCTTTGAGGCAGCTGATCTTCAGAGGATTCATTTGGGCTATTTGTTTGTTTCAGCAGCTAGTGGTCTACAACTGGTTTAACAAACCCCATGGTATGTCTTGGGAAAGATAAAATATGAAACATATCTTTCTGCTTATTGACAAGTAGCCTATGTGGCAGTAGTAGGTTTCTTCCAAAGACCATGAGTTGCAAACACTGAAATACTGTTTTACACCTACATGTAATAGTAGTTGGATAAATAACATAATGGGGTGTCATTAAACAATCTACATCTAAAAGAATGGCAACTTTTTTAAATTGGTGAATACCAGACTAAAATCATGACCTAGGGATTTTTCTAGCTGCTTTTTGATGAATCCTAGACATCCATTCTAAAATAATGCTTTTTGTTTTTGCTTGTATATGTCTTAAATTGCCCCATAAAGAAATTGCCATGTAATATTTTTCCACAATAATAAAAGAAAAGTATAAATTCCATTACCTCATCAAAGTTGAATTCATCTAAGTCGAACTCATCAAAGTCTTCTTCTTCAACATTGTCCTGTTTTCTGGCATACTCCAGTGCTGCAGTCAGCTTCTGACGCAAGTTAAATCCACGCCAAGCAGCCTTAAAGTTAAAATACATACCCATTCAAAACATTTAAAGGACTATTGATTCTTCAACAAAAATTGCTGAGGTATTGTTTTTGTATCCTACTAATTGATACTATATTATTATTAATATTATAAAAATACCATTACTTTCAAGACTAGTCCTCATCGTATGTATATTCATCACACCTGAATATAGTCAACCATTACAAGGAAAATATGCTCAGGATAGAAATTAAGAAACATTTCCAACTATGGTAGCCCCCACACACCCCCAAACAAAAGCACTGGTCCCTTATTATTGGTGGAACAATCTGAATGACAGATATGAGAAGACAAACTTGAGAAGCTGTTCAAGAAACAGATATTACCTAGATAGCGTATCTTTAATTGAGTAACATACATCAACAATAACTAAAGAAAAGTGGGGGTTATGCGAAAAACTAAATATTTACTGGTGTGGGGGACGGGAACAGCATCATTCAAATTTTACTCATATCATATCAGTGATTTTAACTTGCGAGGGGCAAGAAGGCAAGTGCAACTTTCTATCTCTGATGCTTTATATTATTTTTATCATTGAAACTGTAAATTGAAGCTGGAGGTTATTTGGGGATGTCTTTTAGATGGGGATGGTAGGGCATTGTTTTTGGAGGGGCAGGGGTATTGTTCATAATCAGATTCAGTTGCCTGTAAGTTACTCAATATGAAATGCCCTATACTGAACTGTTACAGTAAAAATGGAACAGCTTTTCTTGTTAAACTCATTAAATGTACTAATGCATTAAGTCTGGTTTTTGACCGCATGTATGTTTAAACATAATCTGGTATTTCCCCTGTATGTTTGTTGAATATTTACCTGTATTTTAGTTGCAGAACTATTCAATTCTTCTATTATCAATATCTGTTCTTTTGTTAATCCTATGTTTTCTTTTTTTGGTACAACTTGTCCAGTGCTGTGTTGTAATTTCTTCCTTAGTCTATACCCACGCCAGGCAGCTTGGATGGTAACTGCTGACATCCACAGTTCAGTGAATTTTGATATTTCCTTCCTCACACAATAACCTCTGTAAACAGCCTGGATTTTACATGCCGCATTTTTTCTGTTATTCGGTAATAATAAAAATATATGCATATAAGCAACACTTATACGACAAGGATTACTCTACAGTAAAATATGGAGTTGGTTACGTACCCCATTCCTCTCACATATTTATTTTATTTTATATAAAAATGTCTAACAATGGATTTTATATGCACCATTTATTTTCTTGTTATTCAATAATAAAAAATAATACAGAACATAAGCAACACTTTAATAAGAATATACAATTTCTGGTTTGTAGCCTACCCCACTCTATTCACATATTTATTTTATTTGATATATAATGTCCAACAATTCTTTGAAAAGTTATCGAATTTTGAGATTTTATGAACTAATAATAAATATAATAATAGTTATAATAATATAATAATAATAATAAATACAATAATCAAAACAATAACTTTTATTTACAGAATGTGACAGATTCAGTAAAAATATAGACTGGTTTCCCATATGACTTTTTCTGAAGCTATCATAAAAACAGGAATGTTTAATCAGCTGTTATTAGATGTACAGTACTTACAACACAGAAACATAATTTGCCACCCATCTTTCCCCATGTGACTATTTAGTTTAAATATTTATTTTGTATTCTCTCTGTATGAATTGTGAATAGCCCTTACTTATTACTACAATCAAACAGATGAAAAAACAACCATAGTCAAATTATTTACCTTTGTTCATCTAGTTCAGTCATCTCCGATGTATGTGGAGCATTTGAACCTGACTTTTTTAAAGCTGCCTCAAACTTTTCTTTTCCACCACTGGGGTTTAGTGCCTTTTCAAACAAATCCTTGGGATTAAGGAATGCACTTTCATCTTTCTTCTTCGTCCTCACTGATCGGGACTGACTAGACCTTGGTGTTGGTGGTGCTTTTGGACACATCACAGAGATATCTCCATATTCATGTGCATAGCGATGATCAGTAGCCATCTTGAAGGACTTATCACAGTAGCGGAAATAAATCTCACATATCTCCAACAGGTTTGCATCTGGACTTGATTCAGCAGCACTAAAAAACAAATATAAACTTCAGAATAATAAGATATACTCTTCAAAGTAAACAGCTAAAAAACTAAAATCCTTCTCAAACTATTTATAGTGAATAGAATGTCAAGCTATTAATGAAAGGAACATTTGGTTAATGACATAAACTCAAGAGGAGGTTTAAGGCTAGCATATGAATTTAAATTAATCAGTTGAAATCACAAAAGAAATCAGTACTTTATGCATACTAATTTTGGGGAGGATAGGGGAGTCAAGGTCTGAAAAAACAGAACTCTCTCAACAAATAGGAAAATAATACCGAATTACCCTAATTAAGGATTTCAACAAAACTAACTGGTATAATAAATAACTCCCATAATGATATTTGGTTAAACAAAGTGCTGTGAAACCCACCTGATATCATTTTTAAAGCGACAGTGCAAATCCGTTATCATCTTTATCTGACTAAGACACATCAGTTCAAAGTCACTGGATTGACAGAGAGGTGAGGAAGATTTGCTGCGATCCAGATTCATATCATCGAGTATCTTCAGTCTGGGTAAGTTCTGCTCAAACAACCTGTAACAAAATTATACATTAAACAGATATATATACAAAATTGGAAAAATTCACTGTACTGAAATGGGAAAATTATTGATCAAGAATTATAAAGTTAATGTGAGTAAGAATATAATGCAAAAACTGAAATGACTGAATAATTATGTGACACATTTTATTTTTCCCCCATCACTATAACAATGATGAATAAAGATGTATTAATAAAAATATGTATTTTAAAGTAGACCTACCCCTATCATGAGGTTAAAATTTCATGATTTACGATACATTAAAAAGAATCTTACTCCTTAATGTGCTCCTCAGTTAGTGGGTTGTCATGGAGATAGAGTTCTTCCAAGTATTTGCACTTAGAAACAGTTTCTTGCAGCTCAACAGCATCTGTAATGTTTATAATTGAACAGTAGTGTTAATTAAAAAATGTATGTATTCTTAATGGCCTAGTTAATAGGCAGACAAACAAGTAGTTAATAGGCATACAAATAGGGAATAGTTATTTTTCCATATGTATTTTATCATTCAAGTGTTTTCTATATTAGAATTTTCAATTTATTACTTACGTTCATTACAAACTCAGTCTCCCTTCACTAATAATGTGAATAGATTTTACTCAAAAGTAATATAGTCATACCAGTCAATTAGTGTGCAAACAGTTGTTAAAAAGGTTGTTACTGAACGCAGACCACTCTAGATGTGCTGAATATATGTCGTTAAAATAAATTTTCCAAAAACATAACAGCATACTGATATTAATGTTATCTTTTTTAAATCCTTTATTTTAATTTTTCTTTTTAGCTTTGTAAAAACTTGTTATAAATAACCATACTATAAATTTACCTAATATTTGGTTGTTTTTGATGTTGAAGATCTTCAACATAATGCAACATTCAACAGAGCCAACTTCATAAAGACTGTAAGAATGTCAAGAGAAAAGACAAGAAAATATTTTTAAAAACCATGAAACAAATGGCAGTAAAATCTCAGTGATTCAAATGTGTGTCAAGTACTCAAATCAAAATCAATGTCCCAGTGTCTGTTTCTAGTAAACTATTTTCTTAGCTTTGGTAAAATAAAACCATTATCCCAAATATGGTTTTTTTAATCCTTTCTGTATAATTAAAAGTAATTCAAAATACATGATAGACTGAATGAAATATTTTTGATCCTACTTTTACAATGACTGAATGAGATTCTTCCTTTACCATTGGTAGTGCTAATTTGTGCTGACAGAATTGCATGAAAAATATTCAAATCATTCCACCAAATGAACAAACCTGGAATAACTAATGAAAAGAATAATGGCATGTATGCACACAGCTGTGATTCTACTCAACTCATTTCTAATTCTGGAATCTAAGGAATCACTGCAGTGTTATGAAATACTTGTAAAAGTTACATTTTATTTTGGTTTATACTTATAACATTTACAGTTAATTTTTTAATAAAAACTAATTATTGTATATTTATTTCATAAAGAATGTGTGTAAACTATTTTTAAATACTAGTTATTTCAATGAAAGCAAATGACCAAACTGATATTTTTCAAGAGATGTCAGCCTCATTTTCATGAGTCCATTCTTGAGAAGATGGCTGCCAAAAACAGCCATGAAATAAACTCAAATCTGACAAAACAAGTTAGTAATCTTTCAAGAACTAGTGTACAATGTACATGTATTTAAACAATACATTGTTATTAAAAATATTTACCTGTTTTGTTCCATGTCTAGTTTGCACATCAGAGGAAGCCAGTAACACTGCAGAGAACTCAGAGAGCTGATACTGTTGTCCTGTAGTATACACTCCTGTAGAACAACCTGGTTCCGAAACTCGGGAAACTATCAACAAAAACACATAATGGGTGTAGTTAACTTTAAATATAACTCATACAATGTATGACAACAGATGGAGCCAGTAACACTGCAGAGAACTCAGAGAGCTGATACTGTTGTCCTGTAATATACACTCCTGTAGAACAACCTGGTTCTGCAACTTGGGAAACTGCCAACAAAAATATTATACTTTTGATATTGTTAAGTTAATTATGATGTTTTATAGTTTAGGTTTATTTACAATGACTCTACTACTCAAAACATTTTCAGTGAAACCCATCAGTTTCAAAACCAGCACATTTGGATTTTGTTACTTGTATGTAGGCTATACAAGTGTATATTTGCAAGACAGATGTGTATGTGCATATATTAAATCCAAAACTTCAACAAGTTATTAGATGATAAGTTAATGATCTGAAGTAGACATAACTTGTCGAGGTTGTCAACTGTTTGGAGATGGTTGTTGGACAAGTCTATGTGATGTAGTGTTTAATTAACTATGTATAAAATACCAACCTTCAACAAGTTATTAGATGATAGGTTAATGATCTGAAGTAGACATAACTTGTCGAGGTTGTCAACTGTTTGGAGATGGTTGTTGGACAAGTCTATGTGCTGCAGAGTGGGCGTATCATCAAGACCCCGGGCACTAATCAGCTGGTTGTGTGAGAGCAGTAAAGTGTGCAGACGTCTCAATGGATCCAGGCCACCTAAAAGGTATATGTTATGTATATTTATAATTATGTATATAATTTAAATGTTATTTCTTTTCACTAAATATTGTTCCATAAAGCCCATTAATAAAGTCAAGACTATGAGAGGCTAGAAGGATTTTATACAGGTATAATGTTTTTTCAAGCTTACTCAAGTTTTCATGGGTTTTATTTAACAACCAATTTTGTTTCAAGCCCTATAGATTGTAGAACATTGGACAGAATGTTAACTTTTAAAATATACTCCGGTACCAAACATAGCTGAAAATATATACCAGTTGTAACTATTTTTTATTATTATTTATTTTTTATTTATTTAATACGTTGGTTTTTTAATGTCCATTGTTTTTGTAAACGGAAATATTTTCCAGCCCATAATGACTTCTTCCAACTAAAACTGGTTGTGACGACAGCATTGCAAACCCTACTAACCACCTTTTTAGATAAAACATTTTGTATTCACTCTTACTCTATTGTTATTTTTCTATATATTAAGTTATGTCTAGAGTATTTTCAACTGCACGTAACACTGGTGATCAGGCTGCACAAAGTCCAATTAAGAAATGAAGATGTCATTTCTAGCTAACCTAATCTTGTGATCTGATTGTGTGACAAATCCAGCCAGCGGATATTTGTACAGCCTTCAAATCCATGTAATGCAGATACAGCATTGTGTGACAGGTCAACCACCTGCAGACTGCCCAGATCTTTCAAGTCAATGTACTCTATCTGGTTGTTCTGCAAACAAGCAAAATATAAACATGTCTTAATTTTTTAAGTAGTCAATTATTAAAGGACTTTTTATTTACAGAAATATATTACATGTAACAATTTGTTGACACGAGAAAGTTTTAAACTGAAATTTCAATGAAAGAAAATCTTTCAGTAAAAATCTAAAATTGGAAACAGAAAGTGGTGTAAATTAATTTTCTTTTATGTATATATTTTTTAATGTATGCAATATTTAACCAAACTGCATTACTAACATGCACATATTTAACAAGTACATTACTAACAGTAACATCCACATATTTAACAAAACTACATTACTAACATCCACACATTAACAAAACTACATTACTAACATCCACAGATTTAACACAACTGCATTACTAACATGAACATATTTAACAAAACTACATTACTAACATGCATATTTTTAAAAAATTACATTACTAACATGCACATATTTAATAAAATTACATTAACATTTTTTTACTAATATACACACATTTAACAAAACTGTATTACAAACATGCATATTTAACAAAACTGTATTACAAACATGCATATTTAACAAAACTGTATTACAAACATGCACATTTAACAAAACTGTATTACAAACACGCACATTTAACAAAACTGTATTACAAACACGCACATTTAACAAAACTGTATTACAAACATGCACATTTAACAAAACTGTATTACAAACATGCACATTTAACAAAACTGTATTACAAACATGCATATTAATATATAATGAAATTTCAAGAGGATGATGGTTTGTTCTCATAGCAGTTACACAACTTTCAATTCATATAAATAACAAAGGAGTGATCAGCAAATGAAAAGCAACTTTCAATTCATGCACATACATAACAAATAAATGATTAGATGCCTGCATAAAAAACCAATTACTTGCTATTACAGTTACACCAGATTGTTAATGCCCTCTACATCAATACACTGAAAAGAAGAAAAATGAAAAACTAACCTTGAGGTTGAGGTACTGCAAGTGTCGACATTCATGTAGTCCTTCCACAGCAACCAGCTGGCAGTTCTGCATGGACAGACACTTCAATCCCCAGCACTGACCCAGTGTCGTCATGCTGTAGCCAGGCAGGTCCTGTAGGTGAACTGTAGTAACCTAGAGCAAATAAACAAGTTGTTCATATAGTCTGTCCACATAATATTTCTTACCAGGACTATATGCCTTCAATAATTTCAATAATATCAACATTATATTAATTAATATAATTAACGTGCTTGATTTGTGTGCTTGCTGCAATCCTCAACTTAAATCTTTGTATAAATACTATAAATCAAAACATACCTTCTTAAGTAGCTTAACTAGAGGCAACCCCTAACAATACTATGTTGCATGATAAAATTTATTTGATGCATAAAATAAAATAAAATCTGTTCACTTCATTAAACATTATTAATTAGAACATGACATCAACACAATGAAAAATAATGTGGATGATTCCATTAAAGGATTAAATATGAGGCTGTAACAGTCTTTGAAGGTGTGTTATAAAAAGGGTGTTTTAGCATGAGGATATAGCAGAAATATAATCATTCATTATATACACATGTTGGATAATGCTATTTCTCCTTTGGGTACATAATCTGATGTTACCAAATTATGTACACTTGGGTGGAAGAGTTATTTGACGTTGGAATATGAGTGATTCTTCTAATCTGCCTCTGCAGTACTCTGATCAAGTGTAGACAAAACAACTCACTTGTCTCAGGGTGGCTGCTCTTGCTGCTGTCAGAACTATTTCATCTGTCAAGGGAGGTAATTTTTTGGTGGAATTTTGGCGTCTTGGTGGCTTCTTTTTTGCACCAGGTTTTAGCTTCCAAGGTTCGTTACTGACCTTGCTGAATAGAAAACACAATGCATTCTTCAAAAAAAGAAAACTAAAATTTGATATACATTTAAGTCACTGGACATATGAAAACAGTTTTTAGCCAAACTGAAGAATATATATATTTTAACAAGATGAATTAAGTGTTGCAAGATGACTGAATAATGTCACAAATGATTGCTCAACAAAGATTCAGTTACTAATTTCAATAAGTATTATTCCATTGAGATTTAATAGATAAACATGATTAACAAAAACAGTTTATAGTAGCAAAGCAATTCGAAGTACAAGAAAATTCTAATTCATTACAAGTAGATGCCATCAATGGGCAAAGCTATGAAAATGGATGTCACCTCTTTAGGTCTATTTTTGAAGTATTTTAAAGACATTATTTTAGATACCATAAAACAAATTCATCTGTCCTCCAATTCAAACAATGGAGGCAAGTTACCCTCTACCTCAGCCTCTCATGGTGATCCTGTGAATATATAAAAACTGCTAAATGTTTATATTTAAAATTGTCTAGATGCAGACTACTAACCTCCAGGGCAGACACTGTTGAATCCAAGTCAATCGTTTAGCCTCAATGTGAGCTGGAAGACAGTTACTACTGACTTTAGGTGTTACAGAGATGTTGTCACCTCCCTCACCTCTATCATGCACGCCACTAATAATGGAAATGTTTAGATTTTCTGCAGACGTTTTGTCAGTTTGAGATTTTTCCAGTTCTGTTTCTTCACTATTTTTCTCTTGTCTTTCTTTAATTTTAAGCTTTCCTTCTTCTTGTATTTTCTCAAGTTCCAATTTTTCTTCCTCTGCTTTTCTCTTTTCTTCCTGTTTTTGCTTTTCTTCCTCTGCTGCTTTCCTTTCTTCTTCTTTTCTCTTCTCTTCCTCTGCTACCTTCCTTTCTTCTTCTTTTCTCTTCTCTTCCTCTGCTACCTTCCTTTCTTCTTCTTTTCTCTTTTCTTCTTGTCTTTTCCTTTCTTCTTCTGCTTTTCTTTCTTCTTCTCTTTTTTCTTCTTCCCTTTGTTTTCTTTCTTCTTCTGCTTTCTTTACTTCCTCCTTTCTTTTCCTTTCTTCTTCAATTTTCTTTTCTTTTTCTTTTCTTTTCCTCTCTTTTTCTGCTTTCTTTTCTTCTTCTTTTCTTATCCTTTCCTCTTCCATTTTCTTTTCTTTTTCCTTTCTTTTCCTTTCTTCCTCAACTTTCCTCTCTTCCTCTATTTTCTTCTTTTGTTCCTCTTGTTGTCTCTTCCGTTCCTCTTCCTCTTTTCTCTTTTTTTCCTTTTCTTCTTTTTTCATTCTTTCAGCTTCTTTTCTCTTTAGTTCTGCTTCTTCAACTTTTCTCTTTTCTTCCTCTTGTCTTTGCCTAGAGAATAAAAAAGGAATTGTGAAATAATTTCTTTTTTTCATAAAGCATATTTGACCTGTTCTAGTATGTAACTGCAGTTTCTTATACTCGTATCTGATCTTCCAATGAAAACAAATCATACCTTGTATTGCAGTAACTTTTATTTGGTCATGTGACTGTTATAATCATCAATATTTTAAAAGGAACTCTGTTTTTAACTTAAAGAACAAAATTTTAATTCAAGGCAGGTGAGACAAAAAGTATGTTTCTAAAAATAAGGATAAAACAATATGAATAATAAATTTAAGAACTATCACTCAAAACATTGGCTATCAGACATCTATATACATTACCTTTCTTCTTCTTCAGCTTTCCGTTGCTCCTCCTTCCTTCTCTCTATTTCAATGTTAACTTCTTGAATCCGCTTTAATTCTTTTATTTTCTGTCTTTCTAACCTCTTCTCTGACAAATGAGCTTGATACATTTGTCTAACTCTGCAAATAAGTTAGTTTTTAATTAGTATTATGTTATCAAGAATTAATATTCCAGTACTAAAAACATTTGACAAATATACATAAATATATATTATAAATATAGAAAGGAGAGCAATTGTTCATTAAAGTAACTGCAGCACTTCATATAATTAGCTGCTGTTAGGTGTGAAAAAGTGATCCATGGTTTACAGATAAAATGTTGTGTTTATTGTAATTATGCATTAAACTAGTCAACTAAATATATCACTAATTTCAGTATTATTTCTACCCGCCCTTTCAGCATTTTTGAAGTAAACCTATGACAAATTTACTAACAGTGTTATTTTCATTGTGACTTGAAAAAATGTAAACAAATACATGGTCTACAACCAGCAACAGATAACCGGATATTTTATTTTGGAGAAGGGTTTACCTAACACATAAACAATTACCTGCAACCTCTGTACCAGCTCTGAATCCTGACAGCAGACAGTTGACGTTTTTCTGTCAGTCTCTCCTGGTTTAACCTTTGAAACAGCTGTAACTCATCGTGTTCCCTCTCCAGATCAACAGTCATTTTAGATATTTCCTTCTGAAATGCACAACATTTTTTTAACAGTAAAACTGAAATTGAGTATTACTGCATATACCAGTTAAAAGAGATAAAATGGCAAAAAGTAAGGAATGTTTGTTTAACATTATCCTAGTATATCATTTAATATGTGTCAAACATACAGCATACATGTATATGATTGATGGTCTACAGAAGAAACCCACTACTGTCATGTAGATCTATTTTTTGATTAGCAACAATGTGGCTTATATATATTCATTTTCTTACACAGGCTTTCCTAAGAGAAAACAACAATGCAGACACTTAAATATAAAAACTAAATGGCTACTAAAATGGCTTAGTGGATTATATAGTGACTAAGAGGTTGACTGTTTGTTGTTTATTGCCATGGAAGACGGTAGTGAAAATTCAACTTACACACAATTCACTGCTTCACAACCAAAATGGTGTGAGTCTGCATTTGTCACTTACTGGTGTCACTAAATGCCCCTAAGTGAGCTGCATCTGGTGCACAAAGGGTGTGTGTAGGTTTCAGAAGTTATCCCACATGTATCTTGAAATCAAAAGATATTACACAAAAAACCTGTATCTAGGAGAGAAACAGTTTTTGTCCCTTTTCTCCATTAACTGCTACCCCAACGTACACCCTTTTGGTTCTAATGCAGCGAATTTTCTTTTTGTATTATGTGTAAATGCACTGGAAAGTAACAAAGACAAATATTTTGTCCTGGAGATCTCTTAAGTTAATTAATCATTTTGAATTAAATAGAAACTATTGACCCATTGTTAAATAATAAATGTTCAAAATTCAAACATAATAAAACAGTTCTATTGTTATTTGGACTGTCCAAGAGGATTCCTGTACCAAGTTTCAATATGATCCTAAAGTAAATAACCAACTAATATCTCAAATAATAAAAATTAAAATAAACACCTCAAATCTTCTTGCTTCATCAATAAGGCGTTTTTCTTCTTGCTCAGCCTCAGCAGCAAGTTTTTGTTGTTTGATCTGTAAAAGAAACAAACAAACATCTACATTGTAATATCAACAAATTATTTTACATAGGAAAAACAAAAGATGAACTTTACAGCAATAAGGATCCAGATTAAAAAAAATTAAATGCTTGTAAACAATAGTTAAATCATTTTTTAAAGTAACTATTTATCCAAAAAATATAATGTTTTTAAAACTTATTTTAGTATTTTAAACTAATGAATTTTAAAATATTTCATTCAGTATTTTAATATTTGTTTTATTTACAATCTGTCCCAACAAATTTTGCCTGGTTTTTTCAACACCATTAAAAAATATTACATTACAGTCAATGAAAAAAATAATTAATAAAAGTCATCTGTTAAAGACATATGATAATGTTAAGAGAATTTCAATCATTCAAGCTAGATGAAAACTGGTATTTTATTTTGATTTCAAAACTATTATAAATTAAGTTTAATTTACTTCTCTTTGCTGTAACATTATATTTTCTTCAGCTTTAATGTTTACAGAGCTTGTTGATGTTACTGGTATTTTATTTTGATTTCAAAACGATTAAAAATTAACAGGTCAAATTTAATTTACTTCTCTTTGCTGTAACATTATATTTTCTTCTGCTTTAATGTTTTCAAGAGCTTGTTGATGTTGTTCGGTTCTAGCTGCCATGTCCTCTTCTTCAGCGAGAATAGTTGCTTGATATTCCTGGATGACAAAAGGAAAGAAATATTAATTAAATAAACCCTAGCACTGTTAATCATTAGCTTTATATGATAATTATAACATTTAGCACCTGAGTGAAAGTAAAAGACTGTTTGTTTAACAACACCCCAGACATGTACATATATAAGCTGGCATTTTCATGCTAGTAAACAACAGTAACAATCAATGGCTCATGTTTCAGACCTCAGAAATGCGGCAGCTTGTGGTGATTAAAATACAACAGATCTTCTGATTATGGCTTCAAGAGATCATTATTTTAATCCCCTGCAAGACAAACAAATAACTGATGAACCCCTATTTGATAACCGCATACTACAGTAAAGCATATATAAAAATTCATGTACAGAAATATATATGTATATGGTCAAGTGTCCACTATTCATGCCTGTTGTCTTTTGTGCCTTTTGCGAAAACTGTGATATCTCGCGTGCGCACGAACTTCGCATGTAGTTCTCGCTGCATTATCAAACATTAAGCATTAACAAAATTACAGGATGCTCTAAAATTAAAAATGCGATATAAACAGGTAAATAATACTATGA
>JAULBS010106939.1:0-15469 GCA_032355785.1 Symmetromphalus regularis | reverse complement strand
CTCGGCTATCGGGGTTATATGTAATCACAGTAATGAACATATAAAGCGGCGTGTAATTTATATGCTGTTGCACATACAACTAAGAACGTACCTTTACATGTAACATACTTACATTTAGTAAATAAACATGTGAGCACTGGCGGTTCTGTGGTAGAACATCAAAATCTTAAGCTGAAAAGAGTGGTTCAAAACCTGTCAAAGGCTGGCTCGCACTCAAAATCACGTGTCAAAAATGGTCAAGTGGCTGATATCTAATACCCGATGTTTAATATATTAGCGTGCTCTAGCGGTGTGGTTAAACAAACAAACAAACATAATATACATATAATTGTATATAGTAATTTGTATAGAGGCATGGTATGTATGTAGTTACACACTGGGATATAATATGGATGTAATTGTATATAGTTACATACTTATAATGTACACGCAGGAATGCATAATTAGCGTTAGAAGCACCAGGGAACACGGCTAACGAAGCACTGTGTCTGTGGAATGTGTATTGTAATTGACAAGAGATGTATCCTTGAAAATGATTCTGTTGTATCTCTTACACTTTAGTGTTTCGTGCTACCATTGGCAACTGTTACAAACTGATATACAACAAATTATAAACAGGCACACGTGCATGTTGTTAAAGTTAATATTTATTCATTAAACTGTGATATATATATATATGACATGAGATATTCCTTATCTTTGAACTAGGTCAGTGATCCAATGCAATGCAAAAAGCTTACAATTTAATTGGTGAAAACGTGCTTTACGTGTTCTGCGAATGTGATATTAATCCGTTATAAGTTTATATTTAGTGAGTTAATGCACAGGGAGGACTGGAACTAGCAACCAGAGGTCCCCGACCAGGGCACAACAACAGAAGATCAAGGGGGCAGAAGGACAGAACAGTATTACGCCTGTTCTTCTTAGAAGGGTAGCGGCATCCGATTCCCGGATTAATGGACAGCTCTTAGGACACTCCCCAGGGTTAACACCCCCTTCTTTCAGGGTCCCTGACCTCCAAGTCTTTTAACCGGAGTTTCTCAAGGGGCTTCCAAATTTAACAATATCTTCGGCTTCTTATTAGTATTTAAACAGACCGTCTATAATTAAATAAATTTATAATAATAAAGGCCCCCCACTTTAACTACTAAAGCAGTATTCTAACCACCAATTACACCCCTATTCTTTTCTTTCTTTTCGCCCCGGACCTAGTGCCCTTGTCTTATGACATTGGGCCCGTGGTGAACGTGCCCGAACCAAATTAGACATGGGTACGTTTCAAAATTACTTCAATTCATGTCAGTATAACAACAAGAGTTTAGAAAGCCGTATGAACTTTTCCAAGTTCCTGGTCCACTGGTGAGATTAATATAGATTTTAAATATTAAATTGTTCATATTAAAATTAAACTATAAAATATAAACTTCACTATACGATCAAAATGATCCTCTGTGGTCCAGTGGTAGGACATTGGACTCTCAAGCTGATGCCAGTGGTTCTAAACCCGTTGGAGGCTCGCACACTCTTGACTACGTGTCAAAATAACCAAATGTTTGACATCAAATAGCCGATGATTAATAAATCAATGTGCTCTAATGGTGTCTTTAAACAAAACAAGCCCACCACCCATACGATCAAAATGACATTGTTATTTAGTACCATAACCTGACCAACAAGTAACCGTACTGAAATTCTACTATACAATTAATAATAACAGTTGTATTTAAAAAATACCTCGACTGTTTTGGGGTAATCCATTAATCTGCATCTGAAGAACGGCGATCGTGTGATATAAATGAGATGATTTTACATTTAGAAACGTCATCACATCCCAACCCTCTACTCATTAAACACTAGCATTACACAGCATACTTTCTTATTGAACAATTTCCCGTTCTTAGTAATGTTCAACGGCTACACATCAGACTTGTACGTGCTGTCCTGTTACGGTCAACTACTGTTAAAACATCGATGGTATCAGGGTTTCACGAAAGATGACCTATATTCTAGAATAAAAGCATTGTTTTACGTGTAATCTTCTTAAAAATCGATGTTTTGACAATTACTGGTGACGACTTATTATGCTTAATATAGATTTATTGTATAATCTATCAATTCTAATATCATATCCTTAAAAGTTTACCTGCTTTTTGCTCTTAAACCACACTGAATTAAGAAAGTGTCACGTAATACATAACTTGAAACCTGAACCTCGACAGATAGAGTATCATATTGAAATGTCAATGGATTAAAGTCGGGAGAAGACGTCTGTATCTAGCAGTGACGTAGCCTAATCGTGAGGAATACATTGCACCAGCTAATAACAGGACCTAATCAATCACTAAATGATTTTTCCTTCTTGCCTGGTCTCCTGACGACTTCCAGTCACAACTGGCATTAACACACACACACACACACACACACACACACACACACACACACACACACACACACACACACATACACACAGCACGCACGCATGCACAAACACACACACACAAGCACACACACACACGCGAGCACACACACTCACGCATGCACACACACACAACACGCACGCATGCACAAACACACACACAGTTTTTTAATTCCAGCACAACTCAGCTGTTAGTAACTAACAGCGCATAAAACGATCATAACCAACCTCTGCAATTAAGAAAATGTCCACGGCAAAATAAATGCTGTGGAGAAATAGTGTCCACGGCAATTTTAGCGTTGAAACTTTCCAAAGAAGTTTGCTAAAAAAAAAATTAAAAAAAAATATGCCTTGAAAAAATTAATAATAATCCGCTGCAAAAAAAGTGCCACTGAGAATGAAAAACTCTATTGCAATCTTCACGGGATTCCCGATTACCGCGGGCAATTTCAAGGATGGCATAACTCGCCTATTAGTTATCTATTTTAAAGTGACAGTATTGACAAATACGTTAAAATATTTTAATACTCCAAAGTTGCGTAAAAATGCATATTAATGATCTGATTCCCTGGCGATGTCATGAAATCGTTTCCATGACAGACGTGTTTGTGATGCAAACACCAATGGATGGAAGTAGTTAAAATCACGAGAAGTTCCGTCTACATATACATCTAGTACTCAAGCATCTCATGCGAAAAATATGTTTATGTTAAAAATGTAGGTTTTTGTTTCAAAACATCTTTATCATGCATGGGCCTATTTACGATATAAACATTTAGCAGAACACATGTTAAACAACACGAGTAGCTATTTGTTTTCTTAGTAAGGTTTAAATTAAATACCAATATTCGTGGATTTCGTAATTTATCTTTAGAGATACCATATTGAGTAAAATGCTAAAATAATTAAATTGCCAATATTACCACTTACTGACATTTTTAATTCACTATCAGCTAATACATAGAAGCTATTTTCAGACAGAAAAAGGATAAAATAGAACGTTATAGACATAAATATTGATTGCTTTATATTAAGAACATGTATACATTAGAGCTATTTGTACTTTTAGGACGTCCTGCAATTCTGTCCCCTCTACAATGAAGCCAGGACAAAGCACTGGCCGAATGGAGCAACACTGACTGTCAAACTTTGGGTTTCCAAAGAAGACTTAGTAGAGACAGAGGTTTTTATCACCACAACTGGACTCCAAATCTAAAACATGATCAACTATAGCTTGAACGCAGAAGAGAAGAAGACGTTTATGGAGGTCACTACTGGACCTACATACTAGTACTTATTACTAGTAATATGAATGTTTCTGTTGCCATAACGTATCACGGTGGAACTATTTATCTCGTTGACACAGAAGTTCAGTGAAGGGTTTAATGAAGTCACCGTATTGTGCTATATTTCTCAAACAGGCAGATGACCAAGTGTAATTGATGGACTGTTCTTGGTGAAAATAAATTGAATGTCTAGAAAGTCTATGATGAGTTCCTTTAATAATGTCAGTTCTTTAAGATTAAATACTTACTCGCAGCATAGAGTAATCTGGGCAATGAGCACAGTGAAACAAATCATTGCTCCACTGTTTGAACACAATAACCTGCATGGTTCTTAATGTGTACCTAATAACCTACACAGTTCTATTTATTGTGCTTGATGACTTGAAGCAAATTTCAACAGCTATTTCACAAATACATTTGAACTGTTTATTGTGTAGTCTATCGCTTAAGACGTTGACGGATACAATAGATATAATAAACAGGCCTCCACTAGAGCACATTGATTTATTAATCAACCAGTGGATGTTAAACATATGGTAATTTTGTCACACAGTCATCAGAGGAAATCCTCGCATTCAGTTATGAATGATCATAGTTTAAACTGGAAGCTGTGTCTTTAACTGGTCGTCGAACGTGGCAAGTAACATTCGATTCGAAGGAACCAGACGAAGCGTCATGTGTTTGACGGTCTTATGTTAGATAATTACCACTACATTGTGGACAGATTGCCACGAACCTGCTGCTCTTTGGCGTGCCACGTTGTCCTCAGACAACTAGCAGTTAATTCAGAACAATTAAACGTCTTCAGTGAACCAACACACCAGACTAATGTAAGCTTAAAGGCCGTTCACAAGGTCTAGAATACGAAAACAAACATTTTTCTTCAAAATCGTTTAAAGAATTGTGTTAATTTGCAAACTTCAGTTTTCTTAGATAGTTTAGAACAGTCTATGAAATCTAAATAACAAAATTGTTTGAAACAATTGCAAACATTTCTTGGTATAGGATAGGAGCAAAAATGTAAATGGAAAGCGGTGACTGGCCACTTTAATACTAATATCAGACCATATGCTTATAAAACATTTAAAGTGAAGACCAATAAAATCATAACTTCTGCATTCTGTTTCTATGGTTCTACAAAACAATGAAAAAACTGTCTTAATTTTAATTTGTTAATAATAACCGTATCACCACAACCAACTTGTTTATATATACTGAAATACCACTGTGAACTACAATGTGGTACAACTGGCGTCGGTGGTGTAATATTAAGATCTTTGGATTAGAAACTGTAAACAGGATTGGTTTCAGATGTGACCATGGGAACTTTAATTTGAGTATCTGCTTCAACAACGAATGAAAAGTACAGTGGTCTATATATAAAAAATTCCTTTCTGCTTACTGAAGTTGTTTACTCTTTCTTTACCGCCACGGATTGATTGCCTTCATCTTAAGGCAAGGGATCCGTGGAGGGGGGTGTCCGAATCATTTGGATGTGGACACATTTTTCAAAATACTTCAGCTTACTGATAAGCGTTTCTATTGTTAAGTTCCTCTACATACTAACATTAACCTCTAGACAAAAAAACATAGGGTGTGGAACTGAGTGCCCAGGACAGCGTGCTTGAACCTTAATTGGATTTAAATTCGAAAATAAGTTAAAGCTAAACATAATGCATTCCTAATCTTGTTCATGTATTTGGAAGATAAACCTTATTGACTGGCAATTTTAAAACATGATGTGCAATTATTTACCTACTCTTAAACGTATAGTTCCACGGACCCTTGACCTAATTAATTTCCTAACAAAAAAATAATTTTAAAAATAAACATTTGATTTGTCCATAAAAATACTTCATTCAACCACTTACATAACCACCGCATATCGCTTATTATCAATATTTTAAAAATAATTATGAATTATGCTCACGGACAAATAAATCATAGACCATAAACTCGACATGGAATTCCCTATAACATGGTTCAGGTAAAACGTCTTGTGTCATATGAAAGCGAGATCTAGTATCACACATGCATGCAAGTTTCATTCGTAATTAATATTTAGAGCACAAAGACCCTTAAATTTCGTGTGAATATATCTTTAATGATTAGAAAAAAAGTTTAGAAATATCTTCTAAATAACGAAGTGGACATTACGAATCCTATAACGCAATACACGCGGAAGGAAACACGTTGCAGGCCCGTAGGAGCCGAGTGGATGGCTGATCCCCCTTTTTTTCGCCAGTTTTTATTTCGGTTAAAGATTTGCTGTTTCGCACAACACCTTTTATACCCCCATAGAAGAGAGCGGAACGTATCTCAAACGGTAGCGTGTCTGCCCGTGAACCCGTCGGTCGTCGGATCGATCCTTCTCAATGGACCTATATGCCGTTTGGGCTACTTTCCGTTCCAACTAGTGGTCACAACAGGTTTGTCAAAAGCCGTAGTATGTGCCGTCCTGTCTATGGGATGGTGCATATAAAAGACCCCTTGCTGCTTATCGGAAAGAGTAGCCAATGTGGCGGCAGCAGATTTCCTCTAAATACATATGTCAGAATGACCTTACGATTGACGTCCAATAGCCGCTGATAATATAAAAATCAATGTTCTGTAGCGGCGTCGTTAAATAAAACAAACATTACTTTTTTTTACACCCATAGAAATAAGCCCCCCCCCCTCCCCCCACCACTTTGAAAGAGGTGGATGGTAATTTTAGGAAAAATAAACCAGCATATTACGTAACAAATTAAATGTTCAGTTTAAAGAACGATGCACGATCTTTATCATTTTAATTACAATGGACAAAAAAGGAAGATTGTAGCGAACCTAATATTAAATAACGGTTTAATGTGTTGTATTTATACGTTATTTACATGCATTTCAAACATATGCAATACATAAATGTGACAGCCATGATGTAACAGCATATATCCAATTTGATTTCCATCTGGAGTTACTGTCGAAAATACATATTTACATTCTTTTCGGTAATTACCAGAACGTCTAGCAACTAAAAATATATCGTTGTTACTTTCGTAAAATGTCTGATCACGTTAACCGACTTAGTTTAATTCGTATAAAGTATGCTGGAGGAAAGTTTATATCTGCAATACACTGTTCGTGAATAATCATGTTAAATTAAATGTCATTCTTAATAGTGAATGTTCACGACTTGTGTCAATCACTTAGGATTGATGTCGTTGGAAATAGCATGTTTTCAATGATAAAACTTAGATTTAAAAAGATTACAACAAATAATTGTATTTTAAGAGGAAAGATGCAGCGAGTGTCTCAAACTAAGAAAACATCTGTCTCAAACAATTTAAATAACGTGCCCTTTTTAAGAACATGCATGCTATTATGCTGGATGATTTGTCTATGGGTGAACCATTAAACGTGTACTAGCCGTCTGTTAAGTAATCTGTTACCATTAAACGTGTTATAGATTACTTAATAGACGGCTAGTTTGATTTCCGCCACGGCGTTTATTGTAGCAGATGCAAATTGTTCTTTTATGGAAGCATTACAAAAAAATCCAGTCTGCAAAAAAAAAGTTACATTCATAAATTTGTTAACATGTATTCGGCCAGAACATAACAAAATGTGGAAAGTGGGCATAATATAATTTCTGAAATATGCACTTTATGTATAATCATCTTCTTTTAACAAAGTTAAGAGGTCTTTTCTTGTTAATCATATGGGAAATTGCCGGTTTTCATGATCAATTATTGGTTTAAAAGCTATCAACAAATAACTTTTTTAAAGGTCCTGTCCCATGGACGCCCCTGGATTCGTTACTATACCAAATGTATTTATATACATTAAAAAAAGAAAGGGCGCAGCCCAAATAAGTTTGGGAACCACTAGTTTATGTGATAAGACATTCCAATTTTATGGTTGATATACATCTTACATGAGTTGTATTGTTAATTTGTTTCATACATGCTTCACTGAAAACTGATAATTGACGTGGCAATAAGCCCACAGTACCTACGTGTAACTTTGTCATATGCTAGATCCATTGTAACTGAACCATCATCTTACTGCGATAGTGTGGATTCAGAATTATACTGATGTTATTCACTGTGGCTATTTGTGACATGTTAAAACATATGTCACGTGAGCGTCCTATATATCACACAACAAGGAAAAAAACACTTGACCCGAAAATGTCCCTCTTAAAAGTAATCTATACAAACATGTTAAAAATATCAAGCAAGCATGCATATATTTACCGGAGTGTCACGTTTCTCTGTATTGTATAAGAAGATCATAAAACGTCAAAGTACTCAACATGGAGCGGGGAAAACACTGGGCTATCTGATATATGTTTTTGTTTGCATAGTTTCTCTAAACACGCTTTGTTACTAAATTTGAATTGTAAAATGATCACTAGAATTTAGATGTTGGGATTTAACGTGATTCTTTTGGTCACAATTATAAATATGTTATTAAAGAATGTTCATGTAGTTATTGTTGTTTTGTTGATTGGTTTTACTTTCTCACATCCAATTAAGGTTCAAGTATCCTGTCCTGGGCACACATATCAATTTCCTGTTTTATCAGTCTAAGACAATCGAGCAAAACTGGCTGTCAAGTTTAGGCCTTCCAGAGAAGTCTTGATAGAGACAGAGGTTTTCATCGCCACAACTGGACTACAAATCTAAAACATGATTAACTATAGCTTGATTACTAGTACTTCATTACTAGTAATATGAATGCTTCTGTTGCCATAACGTATCACGGTGGAACTATTTCTCTAGTTGACACAGAAGTTCAGTGTTCAAGACAGAGGCTGATGGTATTAATATGATAAAATGAAACCCGTTATTACCACCACACATGCAGCTTCTCTTGTCAACCAGCATAACGGGCTTTGTTACGTACACTATCTCACGTATAATAGGAGTGAAAAAAGTACGGTTATTGTTATAACAGTTGCGGGACATTGATTGGTGTAAGCAGCTGTACACATCTCCAAGGAGCCAGTGAGTATTACGATCATAGCTCAAACCCCATACCTGACAGCTTTGACTGCATGTTTTGATAATTCTGCTGATCTCTTCAATATTAAAGACTAGTTAAAATTAGTGGGGTTTTTATGAGTGAAAGATGAAATAATCTAACATGGGGATTATTAGAGATTATTAAAGAAGATAATTTAACATCAGTTATCCTGCATTGACTGATGATTAGCTACAGGCATTGTCTGGTTTACTTACTGCATCTTACTCAGTTTACTGTTTAATATCTAAGTGCTCTGTCTGCGTTCTAACATTTCAGCTCATTTACCAGGGGCTCCACCAGTCATTTGAAGGGCGCCACCAGTTATTTGCAGGGCGCCTACAACGCACTGAATAAATGTACCACATGCAAATCCTTAAAAGCTACATGGCATATTAAATAAATAACATAAGTTACATGTGAAACCAATAAATCATAGGACCCACAGACTTCATTATTGAGGTAGCGGCAAATGCCCCTTCGCCTCCCCCCCCCAACTGTGTCGACCCTGAAACACACTCCTTTTCAAACACTGTCAATGTGTTAACCGAATGTGAAGTATATTTTCAACTTCAACTAATCTATAAATGTAAATGTTAAAACAAATGATTTTTATGTTTTTGAGACCCTAATAAATCTTAATGTTATGTTGTCCGTTTAAAAATATCAACTTCTTAACAAATCTCACAGGTTTGTTCAATAGACCTATCAGTACAACTTTGTTTCAGATTAGTTCTACCAAAAAACGGACGTTAGACAAATAGATGAACGTCTGCCAATGCTCCAACTGAGATTTCTTCGCAGTAAACAAGACAAACATCTCATCCAGATATTGGACACAGACGAGCCTTTGTCACTTTTTACAGCAGACAATCGGAGTTTATTTCCCGATATTACGCATTACTGACTTAATAAAATATCAATATGACGTATAATGCAATACTTTAAATCATGCTTGAAGAAGTAACAGCCTATGGTCATTGAATACCCTGTCTTAACGGTTGATTCCATGACCACAACAATGTCTGTTGCCTGTTCCTTTATGCTTTATGTGTGTATTGCATAATAGATTTAACAGAACATTCTTTGGATACCGTTTTATATAGATATATAATTTTAAATATGGTTGTGTTGTTCTGATATTTTGACAGTGATTCATGACTGTACTGAATCATGAATTTGACAAAACTCGATCCTTCTCAGCAGACCCATTTGCAGTTTAGGCTATTTTCCGTTTCAACCAATGGTCCACAATTGGTTCATCAAAGGCCATGGTATGTGTTGTCCTGTCTGTGGGAAAGTGTATATAAAAGACCCTTTGATGCTTATCGGAAAGAGTAGCCTATGTGGCGGCCGCGGGTTTCCTCTAATGAGATATATTTGACGTCCAATAGCCGATGATAAGATAAAAATCAATGTGCTCCAGAGGCGTAGTAAAATAAAACAGACTTTATTTTGTCAAAACTGTACTTGGAGTAAGTCTTCTGGTTTGTCATTCTTAGCTGGACTGTAATCATAAGGAAAACCACACTATACAGATGGCGCGTTCAGTGTTAGGACAATCACCGTATTGGTTCACTTCTTGTCGGAATCGATGACAAGTGTGAAACAATTTGTTTGCTGTTTTTGACTAGTTGTCCTGTGTCAGCTCAGTTCAGCCTCATCTACCGCGCTGTGACACCCTGCTAATATAGTGAGCAATCACAATCCATCAAAACGACAAAGCAGTGAGGATACAGATGAGAAAGACTTTAAACATCACCATTCCGTTTAGAATTTCCTTGCGTGCCATGGAGTTACGTGATGAAAACTTATAATACCATTCTATTTTTTAACACCAAGTTAACAACCTGTTTCGCAACAGACACTATGTCAATAAAAGAAACATTAGGTTAAAGGATAAATGTCTAATATTTAGTTATTTTGACATTTAGTCAAATGTGAACCAACCTCCACGTATAACAAAGAAACGCAACTATTGGTTGTAAATCATTAGGAAGTATTTGCATAAATAATTATATCTTTCCAAGTAATTAAAACAATCTTATATAGGAGAAACTCATAATATAAGGCCTAAAAAAGTATTCTGGATCTTGTTGAAAATAATAGGGTCGGTAAGGACATTTAATTTTTAATTTAATTTTTACCACTTCCAATTTTCGGGGCCGCGGAGTGCATTTCAAAGTATGTATGTGGGGGTGGAGGTGGGCTTTGTAAAGTGGGTGGCCGAAAGGCAGCAGCGTTCCTGCATTAACTCCGTCAAACTCAGAAAACTCTCCGGATTTCGGCCATTTTATTTTGTCATCGAGTCTGAAAATAGTTTTATTCAGCAAACCCCCCACCCAATTTTTTTTTAGTGATTTAAAAAATAATTGTTCCCTAAATGTAGGGGCCATTAACCCCCGCCCCCCATCCCTGGCTCCAAATAGCCTGATTTTAGATACAAAAATATTGAAATATTCAATAATGCCTACAGTAAAAAACGACAAATAGGATTATATAAATGTAATATTATTTGTCAACAACTCACCTGATAAAACTCGACTATTTTACACATGGCGTTGCCAAGAAACCACGTCTCCATGATCGTCTGCAGGTAGGACGGCGGCAGACATAGGATAATGACGAGGAAGTCGGCCACGGCGAGGTTCACCAAGAAAATGTTTGTTGTCGTCCTCAGATGACGATTTCTCCACACTGCGATGCACACGAGAAGATTTCCAGTAACTCCGACTACAAACACTAACACGTACAACAAGGTAAAAACCCAATCAATGGGTTTAGGTTTAAGGAATTGGTGGATACAGTCCAGTAGGTGGTCATCAGAAACGTAACATTCCTCAATAGGTGGGGCCTGGTAATGCTTGCATATACTTCTGTTGTACATGCTTACTAAGTCTGCAGTATACATACATGTCAGGTTGATCACACCATACATCCTTGAATAATGTTCTATAGACATGTTTGTCAGCGTTACGCCTCAAAGGATGTCTTCCTGGGTCACCAATTGTCCTCGTCACAAGCGATTAAAATTGTTTTTAAAGTTTTACACGAACTAACCGTATCAGAAAAATCCCACAAATCTTAAATATGAATCTCATTTGTTTTTAATTAATAACTCCGCTAATATCCAGCTGAATAAATGTGCTTCGGGTATGAGACCGCGTGTATGGTTTTCAGAGTTTTTATCAATACTGTAAGTCAGTTGAGAAAGAAAAGACAAGACGCTAACAGGAATTTATAGGTTCGATTACACGTTGTCGGTAAAGCCGCTCACTCTCGTATCTGCTTCAGCACCTTGATTGGTTTTGGGCGAACGAACAAGCGCTCGTGTGATCGTATGAAACGGCAGCACTACGGCTCTGTGAGAAACTCCGTACTAATCACATCGTTAATGCACACTTGCTCTATCGTCAGACACTGTCATATGATGTACCGTAATGCAGCTACTAGTCTTTACGTTCACAAACTTGCGTGGTAAATGGTGCATTACATAGGATGTAGGCCAGGCAGAGGTAGCCGGCTCACATTTAGATAGGTTTTCGTGACATTAATTAAAATTTAAGATAACTCTCAAAGGTGTGTCTATGGAAGGAGGAGAGGGTACTATCAAGATTGCATTTCTTCCTATAAAGTATTAGAATATGCGGTGAATATTCAACGATGAATAAGGAACATATTTATCAAAATTATTGGGGGGTGGGGGCTGCTGTCCCCTAGCCCCGCCCCTGATGCTGTACCTCTAACAGGAAACAATACAACTAAGACACTAGTTTCTTTAGTAAATCATGTCACTGTATTTGACAATTAGCCTACGTTTGATTGATGTTACTGTGTGTCATTTGACACGTTTCTTGTGCTTAGAAAAAATGCATTTGATTTACGTGAAATAAAACCATCTTGTCAGGAAAGTCAGTAGTAGATCGAGGGGTGTCAAGTGTTCCGGACACCCCCATTTCTCGTATTTGTTATTTTACGAGTGGAGAAGGACTTGAATATTAACCATCACCCATCACATTTGGATCCCAGTTTCAAAACTCCTGCATCTGCGACTGAAAGCTTACTGAAAGATTGTTACAATCAATCATATCTGAAGCACCAAGGAGAGTAAACAAACATGAAATTTCCGTCCTCGTGAAAATTGTTTGAGTTTTCAGTCATTTAGTTGTTTGTAAATCAAAATTCAATCAGAGGTGCATCTTCCGAGAAGCAGGAACTCACATAAAATACACCTTAAAGAGAAGTTGGCGCCAATAGAAAGACAGTTACATTTCAAAACAAGATTTACTTTTATAGGACTGTTTCCCACTCAAAAAGAATAAATGGTAAGACAGGCGCAGATGTAGAATTTCCGAAAGGGGTGGGAAGGACGTCCAAATGCGGATTTATGAAAAGGGGGGCGTGGGTCCAAAAGTGATGAGTGAATATAAATAGACGGAAAAAAAGAGGTAAATTTTAACGTCCTTCCACTCGTAAAATGGTAAAACAAAAAATCGAGAGAAAGGGAGTTCTGACCCCCCCCCCCCGGATCCGCTAGTGTTAGAGGGGACGCCTCATCTATTTTCGTTTTCTATTTCTTGGCTTATAGCCCCTCAATATATTTACTACAAGAAAACACTACACTTTCCATATATGCTGCTTATTTACATAATTTATGAGGTCACTCTTCGACACTATTGGCTGACCGACTCCGGTGGTGTAGTGGTTAAACTATACGTCTCTCGGCTGGTAGGTACCTGGATCTAATCTCAGTCGAGACATGGTATTTTTAATATCAGTACCAGCTCCTCTCCAAATAATGAAATTAAGTGATCCACAGGACTCGGTGAATAGATGTTCACCATTTTAAACTACCAGTTTTTTTTTTTAAAGCATTATTTGCGCTATCTTGTCAACCAGGCAACCAAGCAACCAAACACTGTGCACCTTCATGGCTTAAACGAACATGTGCTAAAGATATATATATATATATATATATATATATATATATATTAAACTTTTAAGCATGCAGTCCTTCGCAATTATAGTTATCTACAACTGGTATACTAATGATTGTGGTTAGTACAACCCTGTCCGTAAGAGAGTGAAAATAAAAGATCAATCTTGAGCAATTGGCAGTCCTCTTACACACAGTCAAGGAAGGATGAAGTATTTTTGTTCCCGTATTGGTTGCACACGTTAACTGGTTTTATTCTGAAGGACTCCACCTCAGTGTATTATCAGTGTCTATTGACAGTGGAGTCTCTTCATCTTCAGCCTGTTACGTCAAGTATTTGACAAACATTTCTATTCCACCCAATCATTATTTTATTTTTTAAAACCATTTTAGAATTATTTTTTTCATCATTGATATATTGAATTGTTTTATTATTACACTTTTAAATGTTTTTGTTTTATATATATATTGTGATTCTATTGTATACAGGTTAACATAATAATTTAGTGTACACTGATTTATGATTAAAAAAATATTTTTTAATTATGGTCTGACCCCCACCCTCAGTAGTCGGTATTAGTGTGTGTGTGTTTGGTGTGGGAGTGGCTAAACAAATACAGGCGTGGCGAAACAGGGGGTACTGGGGACTCTAGCCTACCATTAATTCTGAATCGTAGCGTAACCACGTATCCACTTGAAACGCAGCGCTTTGTGCCTAGATGTTATCCCCCACCCCCAATGCCCTTATGTATCAATAAAATATCGATTATAAGAATAGCCAGGTCTGGCGGGGAGTGGGGATTGGCTCTCTCATTCTAACATTAACTTAAACGGACAGACCACATAGCCACCTGAGTGCACTCAAAACAACCTTGTATGAAAATAAGTTAGCCAGGAAGTACTTCGTTTATAAATTCATGACGTCATAAGAGAACCATTACAATAACTTGTAATAATCTGATATTTATGGCAGCATTTATCGTAAACTATGTGGTTAACAATAAACATTTATTGATGATGATGTCGTTAAACAAACATTTCTTTTTACTGAACCTAGAAAAGCTGCCTTTGATATATATGTCCGTAAACAACAGACCATTAAGTAACGATCTCTAGAGCAGTATAATCCATAATCAATTTTACGTGATCCATAAAGAATGAAAAAAAAAATTAAGCTTCCATTTATTAAAGCTTTTTTCGCGTTCATTGTCTTACAGATTGATGCACTTCTGAATAATTTTTACTCTAAAGTTCAATTTCCGTCGTTGCGAAATGATTCGTGTTTCGACTCATTAATTCTTGTAACGGCAACAAAAACACGTTGCTCAAGATTAAATAAGTTATCCCAAAGACCGGTATGCCATTTGTAACTATTATAGATCGTCATTTAACTCCCATTATGTGGTCAGGTTATTTTTTTGCAACAATACATATTGAGATAAAAAAAAAATCTTCTAATTTACATTTTAACTAACGATTTCAAAATGTCCATAGTATGAGTTAAAACATAGTTTAAGTATTATAAAAAAAACTATTGTTTGTTTTTTGTATTGTGAAAGATTCTGTTTAAGAAAAACAACACAAAATAATTAAGTTACAGATGAACAAAATATAAAGAAGTCATTTAAAGATATTAAATAATTCTTTGAACAAATATCGTGAATTAAAATATATAAAGGATTGAAAATGGAAAAGACCCTCACACGCTTTCTCACTCTCTCTACCTCTCGTCTATCTACCTATTTCTTTATCTCTCTCTCTCTCTCTCTCTCTCTCTCTCTCTCTCTCTCTCTCTCTCTCTCTCACACACACACACACACACACACA
>JAULBS010106928.1:0-15469 GCA_032355785.1 Symmetromphalus regularis | reverse complement strand
ATCATGAAATGAAAACATCTTTGTGTTATTGCTATCAAAACACTGGCGAACGATTGTTTTTCTCAAATAGAAATTGTCTCTTAACGGAAATTGCTGTTTATTTCTTTGAGGGATTGAGGGATACAAGTTACCAGTGGTAAATTTATATCAGGCATAATATAAATAAATTATACTTTGCCAAAGGCATATTTAATAAATAAATATGGTATTGTAGCTAATAATGATTCATCAGTGTACATGGTATGACGAAGTATGTATTCAATCAAGCACCCCTTTTTTAGAAATGGATTAAACCGGATTACAGTTCTGCATTGTCTAATTGTGAGGCATAGCAATCTGCATAATCAGTTGTAAAAGTGCATGTTAACTTCTGATGACTTTCGCAAATATTTTCGCCAAACTATAAATTATTTCGCAATTTTTTATTTTTTTTCGCAATTGGCGAATGACAGCGCGAGCCCTGATATTTATTGAACAAGAAGATAAATTTATGAATAGGAGAGTTCTTAAAATTGATATATTTTACCAAGAGCTAATTCTGCTAACATAAAAAGGTGTTAAATAGTAATAAATACATACATTTATTGATTTAAACAAGAAAAAAAGAAGTTTTTTATTTCCATGCACATCAAAAGATATATTCATGGAAATGCACCAACAAGTCAAAATACGGTTGCATGTGGTAATGAGTTAAAAAACTGAACATTTGCATCACATTGCTTTGAATTTTTTTTATTATTATTCAATGTATTGGTATCTTACACTTTCCGTTACTTAAAACAACAAACATTATTTTGTGTTTGGGCTACCTAAAGCATGTTTGGGCCAATGAAAATGAAAAATATAGTTATTGCTGGGTGAGGGGGTTGTTAAATAAATAGACTTGCCCAGTGTTATTGTCACTCATCATGGGTGATTGTAAAATGCACATCATGCAACAAGGATATTACACAGTAAGTATTCTGCAATGTTTCAGTGTTTGTATAATAAATAGTAGTAATCCTGATTCATTCTTTAAGAATTCTTACCTTTACAGGGCTGCACAAATTTGTGAGACCCGTTTTCTTTGCGTAACCCATTTTTACTTATACATTATAGCCTATATAGTGATAGAATGGACAAAAGGCATACATAGCTTTATTAACAATTCCTTGTAGCAGTCTAACACAGACCTGTTTATTTCTACGATTTGTCCAAATTTACTATGGAAAATCTTTTTAAAATACGTTCTATTAATTTAGGTGTGGAAACTACGGAATAACTTCTCTTTTTTTTGTCTGACACGAAACGTCCAAAATAATACGAAATACACCAGAATTAACACATGCATTAAACTGGTTCTTTGTTTCCGTTTAGGCGCTCCAAATGTAAAAGGTGTTATGCAAGGACAGATCTGCGCGACCCCCACGTGAACAAAACAATCATTCATACAATCTGTGCAGCCCTGTTTAGATCAGGCTTAAACTGGACATTCTTTTGAGAATGGATGTATGGCTGGGATCAAATCTCAGTAGAGCACTGAGCATTGGATTTTAATCTTAATACCAGATCCAACCCAGAGTGAGTGTTCGTAAGACTCAATCAATCGGTGTATACCCCTTGCATCAGTATTTGGTATCCTGTCTCTGGTAAAGCATGATCAATCGGTGTATACCCCTTGCATCAGTATTTGGTATCCTGTCTCTGGTAAAGCATACAATGTATATATAAAAGATATCTAGCTGCTAATCAAAAAGAGTAGCATATGTGGTAGTAGTGGGTTTCCTCCTAAGACCTGGAATCGCAAAAGACCATATGTCTTGACACCTAATTGCCAGCCCAAATAATAATGCTGGGGTGTCGTTGAACAATCAGTCTAGAGGCACTGATTTTCCATTTCAGAATTTAGAAAACTCTGTTTTTTCCGTTTCAGTAAATTTTATAATTTCATTTTGTGTTCCATTGAAATATTTTTCATTAAACACATGCACACACGCACGAAAAACTGGTGAAAATCTCTGAATATAATTAGAATGTAAAAACTAATTTTCATCATTTTAAATTATGATGAATATTATAAATAAATTGACCCAAAATATGTAATAAATCTTTAACTTCCGTAATTGTCAGAGAATTTGAGCAAAAACATTTAATAAAAAGTAGTCGAACCAAACTAATTTGCATAACACATACAGATGTATATCAGTGTAGTCAAATATCAACCACTTTTTTTTCCAAAGTGACATTGGAAAATCTGTTTAATTAACAAACTGCGCTATTTGGAGACAAGTAATAATGTTTTTGGAGAAAATTGGGAATTCCATTTCAGATAGGCTTTCTGCGATTACATAGATCTGCATTTCTGTTATCACGGAAAACCAGTGCCTCTACCAATTGTTTGAGAATATACATTGTATATATGTGTAAATGCATTTATTAATGCTACATGTATAATGGCTGCCTGATCTGGATAATTCAGAATAAAATATATTTATATACATACTCAAAAAAAATTCCTGTTTAAGAGTGTATTCATTGATTCATTTTCAGGGAGATACAAAGTGGAGATATTTGATAAGAATATTAATGATTTTGTTCCGACCGTCTATGGTCTGGGGATGCACGTAGAGATCCGTGATCCTGATGACAAAATAATATTATCTAGGGTAAGATGTTTACTGATGTGGCTCGTTTGTTTCCATGGTACATCGTAACTAACATTCACACCCATGTATGTATCCATCTGGTCTGCTTGTCCAGTCTGACCATGCACATTTGTTGTCATAGTGCTTATTGCATTTGGCAGTTTTAAACCATCTTGTATTTAAATAAATGTTCATTATGGATGCCATTAGTGCCAGGAAAATTCTTTAACACATATTACCGAAATCTGCTGATATATGCCCATTAGTAAGTGTTTTGGTTTGTTGCATCGAACAAAATGATTCAACATTTTAAAATTTATTCAGTGTTCAATATTGTTATCATTTAGTCATTGTCTATCCAAAAAGGTCATTGTTAATCTTAATTAATGACAGTGATACTGTATGAAGATGATTTGAGTATTGACTACTGTATGTTAAAATATGATGCACATGTTCAGAATGACAAGTTAGTACTTCATGGGAACATACTGAACGTTGGTGTGATTAAAGTTTGGACAAAATGCTAGTGACATGTACATGCATACTGGAGAACTTATTATTTTTAACTCTGCTTTTGTGTTTCATTGTACTAGTATTTTTTTAAGTATCTGGGTATTGTTTTATAACATTTAATGTAAAAATTATTGTCCAGATACTAATTTCATAAGTTAAAAATATTATAAACATGGAAACTAGTATGCATGATATTTCCTAGTATTTTGTTCAATATTTTTCAGTAGAATGCACTCTTTTGACATAACAATGTATGTTGATACTGGAATGACTAACTATTTGTTTCAGGCAATTATAAAGTTCAGGCATACGACCACAATGCTAAAGACTATATGCCAGCTGCACCTGGTATAGGCATGCTTGTTGAAATCAAAGATCCTGATGAGAAAATAGTTTTAGCCAGGGTGAGTTTGTCTGAAGCTGTCCCTTCACTTGTTGGTTTACAGTTCAACCTACCTTTTTTTTTCATTATCATTTTGTTCTTCTTTCTGGAATCGTTGTTTCAGTCCCATTTTCTGAAATGGTACATGGGTTTTGTAAAAAAAATTATAAAAAATTACATGTAGTTGCCAGTTTGATCAAAAAATATATTCTGAAAATTTCTTTTTCTTTTGGTATTGAAGAACGAGTATTTATTTTAGTTTTTCCAACCATAAAATGATGAAAAGTGACCACTGTTTAAAAAACAGAACAGGGATATTATCTCTGCACTTTGGACATTCCAGACAAACTACTAGTATATACATGTATGAGTATTTATGGGGTTTGATGGAGTTTAATTTAGTATATTGTTTTTTGTGGAAAAATTGCTTTGTATCGGAACGCACCAATTTGTTTTTGGGCCTTGCTATTACGAGAACAGTGTAATGGTTATTAGATTAGTAGTTCAGTCTATCGGCCAAGCATGCTTTCAACATTCACACAACAAATTCAGTGAAACACTAAAAGAGAAAAATAAAAGAATGACATTTTTAATGATGCCAAGATGAAAATAATTCATACATTAGTTCTGATGAAGCTTGGGAGTGAAAAACAGCAAATTTTGTGCTAATTATTATTTGATGGTGGTAGCGCTGACTGGCTGCTACAACCTTTTCATACTCATCTATTTTTATCACATTGAGGGTAGATTCAAATAATTACTTTTTTACAGTTATGACTAAATTAAAGAAACATGAATAAATAACATTTTCTTCTATAAATTATCAGAAATTATTTCACTTAAGTTGCTAATTAAACATTTTATTCCTGAAATGGAAATGGAGCGGAATTCACAAAAACAAGAAATGGAAAATAGCTTTTTTGAAATGGAAAATCACTGGGTCTACTTACTTTTATCTTTACTCCACCTTCCTTTATAGTTTAATAATTTAATAAAATTATCCTTATTTATTCAATCATTTGAGATTCCTCCGTTTTAATCAAATAAATACACACAAAAAACATTGATATGGTAATACAATCATCAGTGGAACACTCACAATTTCTAATTGCATTTTAGCAAGATTATATTTTGATTTGTAATGTATACTGTATGTTAAAGGCCTTAAAACTAATTCATATGACCCTGAAAAACATGCAAAATTAAGCTAATGAATCTCAATTTTCTACAATTGACTCCCAAAGAACTGACCTGTGGTTCTCTGATCCCTAGAAAAATTTCCCTACAAGCGCCCTGGTTATTCATGTTTATCAATTTGAAGTCTGTTCTCGCACACGACATGTTCTTGTTTTTATTGTTTTTGTTTTTCATTTAATTTTACAGTTCACATTAAGATATTCACTGACAGTTTAATAGAGTAGTTTACTGTAAAAAAATTGCAGGGGTATTATTTATTTATTAATAAAAAAATATGCAGCTTTGGATAATAAATATTATGATAACCTCTGATTACATGTAGCTTACCAGTTCCTCTGCTTCTTTTGGTGCTGGTGTTTTAAAGGCATATTCCCATGGAACTTAAGGGTCTTTGTGCTCTAAATATTAATTACAAATGAAAGTTCGTGCATTTGTGATACTAGATATCGCTTTTATGTCATGCAAGACGTTTTAGGGAATTCCATGTCGAGTTTATGATTTATTTGTCCATGAGCATAATTCATTATTATTTTTAAAATATTGATAATAAGCAAGATGCAGTGGTTATGTAAGTAGTTGAATGAAATATTTTTATGGAAAATCGAATGTTTCTTTTAAAATTAAATCTTTGTTTGGAAATTAATTAGGTCAAGGGTCTGTGGGAGTATGCGTTTATTGTTTAATTTTTATGTACAGGTATGTACAAAACATACACACATTCCCAATAAAAACCCATATTGAACAGCAAAAGAAATGCAAATTTAAATTTTGCAATGTTTGAATAAAAGTTAACCATATTTTGACATTGGCAGTTTTGCTTACAGGAGGGATGTGCAGAAAAGTGTAAAGCGTGTGCAACATGAGGTTTATGCATTTTTCGTCTTAATTTGATTAAAACTGGATCAGAACAAACATTTGCATTTCGTTTGCTGTTCAGTATATTTATATGCTTGCGTGTATGGCATTACTATTTCACTATTTGAAAAAGATGATGTTAAATATTGAAGGGGGCCAGTCAGCATGTTGTGGTGGAACATGACACAATGACAAAACTTAGTGTGTGTTCAGGTGGTATAAATAATTTTTACATTTACGTATTTTGTGTAAAATACTAAATACAGGTAGATACATACAAAAGTATATAAATACGTATTTATTTTGGAATATTTAATAATATGTAATAAAGAGTACAAAAGTTGGAAGATAATTTTGAGAGCCAATTCCCACCTACGATTTTGCATACACAGTAACATTAACAAATGATGCACGTTTTCTGAATCCCTATCAAACAAACTTACATTCACATTAGACAGTTTCTATTGATTTCACTCTTTTGAAGAATGTAGATGACATGGATCTATTGTATTGTAACTAATGAATAATGATTACATGATTGTATTTATAATGCATGTATGTTGCACTTTTTTTTTTTTTCAATTCAGTTAACACGTTGACTGCCAAACACAATGTAGTGGGTTTCTTCCCTTTGTCGTTACAAGTTTACTGATAATCAGCAATGTAATTTATGCAAAGAAAAATGTATAACAGTTTTAAACATTTAACTTCATTGCATTGATGTTTTATTCCCTATTGTTAGCAAATTTACTGATGAGTTATAACCATTGCTGGCATTTTTAATTTACTATAGAGTATATGCGTAGTAGCAAAATCTGATACTTATATATCCACATGTATATTCGAAGTTGGCTGTCAATGTGTTAATGTTTCAGAGGAGCATTCTAGACCCGTAATTTCATTTTACAAAAATGTATGTGTTAAGTTAGACGGAATTATCATAAAACGTATTATTAATTGTTTTGATGTGTAGAAAATCAGACAAGTTCTATTTCAAGGTACCAGCTGCATGTGGAATACCTGATTGACTTGGAAGCGATATGGATTTTAATTAGTCTTGTAGAAACAGTATTAATTTTGACAAAATATGTAAAACTTTTCATTATTTATTTTAACATGTATTAAAGAATAGTATCTTACATTATTATAGATATTAGAGGTTTTGACAATAAATTATTTTACAGTTATGGTAAATATTGATTCTAGCTTGATTGGATGGGAAATTTGAAACAAAAAAACACTAGACTGAAATAAAGTTTTATTTTGCATATAAAGGCAAAAAAAAATAAAAAAATAATCCCCACATTGGCTATGTTATTTTGTAAACATTCAGTAACACACCTGCTTTAAGTCATTAAAAGAAAACCAATCTTTTGTCTTAATTTTTTTAGAAATGTTCAGCATAATTCTTTATTTTATGATTATTTTTTGTTTTTAATTTGGGTTTTTTGTCACTTCAAATAGTCAGGATTAGCTTACTATGTATATTTTTAATGCTAGACAAAGACTTAATAGATAATTATAAAAATTGTTGGACTTTCGAATACACTACTAAACAATGAAGACTATAACAGTATTGATTAAAGATACCGTATGTTAGAATATCCATTAAAATACTACATTTTATGAATGCTGTAATTTTCATTACATTTTTATTACAGACATATGCAGCTGAAGGAAGGTTCACATTTACTTCCCACTCAGCAGGGGAACATTCTGTTTGCCTTCATTCCAACTCAACTGCATGGTTCTCAGGAGGACAGTTGGTTAGTTGTGGTTAACATCTACTTCAACATTAAGTATAATTCTAATATAACAAAAATACATGTACAGTCATATACAGGAGTGTAAAAACAAAATCAGTTGCCATGTTATCATTAATATTAAGTGAAACTATCAATAAAAAGAGATAAAGAATTTATATATATATTTTTGTTTTGTCCTCAAGATTTTGTAGTAAAAAGGAAAGTTCTGTAATATACATTTGCAGTACACAAATCATATTTTTCTAAAATCAAAATTTTGAAAACATTGTACTGTATGATATTTGATCATTCTCCATAATAAGCCGAAGTTTCCGATAAACATTTATTATCACAATTTATGATTGGTGACATATAATAATCAATGAGAATACATTTCCCAACAAAGTATTCTAACTACATCTAATTATATTAATACATGTAGGAAATCAGTCAAGTTGTACTCTGAGAAAAGATGATAGAAACTTTATTTGGCAAATTTTACACGAACGGTAAATTGGTTATGTGAAATAAATTTGCATAACCCATGCATGAATGAAACGATCGTTTGTGCATTTTGTGCAGGCCTGCACAATGTCACTTGAAATCCATGATCCAGTTGTTAATGATTTATACCTGGGTGGACAGACTGTTTAGTTTGAAGGAAGGCTTATATTCAACACAGCAGTTGTTTGACCTATTTGCAGCTAATTTAATGGTTTATTATACTTTGACTGTTGACATGTTTTCAACCAATCCAATATCAACCCTGTGATATTTAACCATACAAAATGTATACATGTACATTATGTATATTCCCTAAACAAATTTGTAGTTTGTCATTTTGTATTTCTTCTTACACAATCATTTTGAGGTTAAAATACCAATTACAAACTTTTATGGAATATAAATACAAAATTTAAAAGATTTGTGATCATTGAAAATTTTGCTTCAGACTGACACTTTAAAGTTTGATAATTGTGCAAGAATTTCTGGATGGTGGTATATTGAAATTAAAGTTTATTTTCCTTGCTTCCAATTTAAAAAATTCATTTTGCTAATAAATCTGTATAGTGATTGATTTTAAATTTATTGATAGCAGTTTCTTATATGTGATTAAAATGTATTTTCAGCGTGTGCATCTGGATATCCAGGTTGGTGAGCATGCAGTCGACTACCAGCAGATTCAGGCCAAAGACAAGCTGAGTGAACTCCAGCTGAGAGTAAGACAATTGCTCGATCAGGTCGAACAGATCACAAAAGAACAAAACTATCAGAGAGTAAGTATAACAAATGTTAATGATTCATACGACACCAATATTATAAGACTTACCACTTTCATTTAATCCGTTATCAAATGCTAAGTAATGACAAGTGCTAAATTTATTTGTTAAATATTTATGTAAATATTCTGCCTTTTGCCAACTTCTTTCTTCTTTAAACACATTGTCCCTTGACCTAATTAATTTCCAAACAAAGAATTAATTTAAATATAAAAATTTGATTTGTCCATAAAATTACTTCATTTATCTACTTACAAGTTACATAACCACTGCATCTCACTTATTATCAATATTTTAAAAATAATAATGAATTATGCTCACGGACAGATAAATAATACTCTTCATGGAATTCCCTATACCATGGTTCAGGTAAAACGTCGTGTGTCATAAAAGTGAGATCTAGTATCATAAGTGCATCTAAGTTTCATTCGTAATTAATATTTAGAACACAAAGACCATTAAATTACGTGGGAATATGCCTTTAATGTTCATCATTTCATGTTTTGTTGAGTTGTAAGTGATCAGTGCTTTATTTGTCTTTCAGTATCGGGAAGAGAGGTTTCGATCTACGAGTGAAAGTACAAACCAGAGAGTGTTATGGTGGTCTATTGCACAAACTGTTATCCTCCTTATAACTGGATTTTGGCAGATGAGGCATTTAAAGAGCTTTTTCGAAGCTAAAAAATTAGTTTAATTAATTTACAGTTTGACTGAATAAATTCTCTGATTTCTTATATAAAAAAAAAAAATTAGTTCATATATATGAAAGACAAGACTGAACAGAACTAATTTATTTTTATAAATCTTTCTGGTTGGCATGTAATTGAAATTAATTTGGTTTACCCCAGAATCATGACAGCAGTAAAAACTTCCTTTAGATTTGAAGTACATTTATAGTATCAGCCAAATTTAAAAGTTTCAAAGTAGTAGTATTTCCACTTTTGAATACTTGAAGCTGTTTTGTACAAATGTTTAGGGATGCAACGATATACTGGTATATTGCAATACATGCCGAGTGCAATACATACTGCGATATGGTTTCGTGTATCGCGATATATCTACCTAATGAGTATCCTTATAAAACCTATGACTGTTATAAAAATAAAAGTTAAAACTTAAATAAAACATAAATCTGCCGTGTATATATATATTCTTTTTTTTCCTTCAGAAATTAGTACAGGTCTGCCTGACTGAGATAATGTTTAGTAATTAATAAGCTAGTATCAAAATTTGACTTTGTCACATCTTGGTAATTAATCAAACTGTATTGCAGTATGGGTATGCTGTATTGCAATATATAGCAATACGGTTTTGGTCGTATCGTTGCACCCCTAAAATATATTCATGCTATAACTAGTATTGCTAATTATGCTAATTCCACATTCTCCGACTGATACCATGTCCGTGTGAACAGAACATGATTTCTGATTTGGTAAGAGCTGTCTTTTATCAGTAACGTTGTTCATCTATAACAGTAACGTTGTCAGTTTCCTCTGTGCAAATTGTAACTGTATGCAGATGGAAACCGAGTTGCATCAACTCAACTCAACTGTTGTGTGAGTGACTGCCTAGCATTTGTATCGAATATCTTTCTAAATATTGTATCCTACTGAGTTATAATTTTTAGACATAGATAATTAAATGAGAATGTGAGAGAATTTATTTATTCAAGCTTCAGTTTCTGAATGGATATTTTCTGTATGAGTGTATGACGAGTTTGAGTTAGTGTGCAGTTTAGTATTTTGAGGTTAATTTATAATTGTTTTGTTTCAAATACGACACATTCTTAAGAAATTAAATGTGTATCGGTATGTTTCTATTAGTACATCAATACATTTTGTTTACAAACACAAATTGTTTCGTGTTTTTACATTTGAGCAGTGGAAAGTAATTGTATTTAAAAACTCCAAATTTTGATTTGAATTTTTCATTTCTTTATGAATCTATTATATTTAGAAATTGTTTTTGTTTTTCATTTTAAATTAAGCTCAGCCCTGTTGTTTGGGGTTTCTTTATATTAGTGAAAGATTTGTTCATGTTTTTATGAATGTACATACATGTGTATGAGTTGTAATGACTATTATGTATATTTTTGATTTATGTATTTTGTGGATGTGGGCAAAGTTTATTATATTTTCACTGGATTTGAATTAAAATGACAACTTCGGTTTTATAAATCCCCATTCTAATGCAACATGGTCGCTGTTTTTGAAGAAAAAATGTCTTGTACTGCGATACTTACAAATCTCTGGCTTAGAACAAATAGTATTTATGATTTTCTAAATTGAATTAAAAGGTCATGGGAAAAGTAACCAGTTACATTGAATATATAGAGGCTTTTTCATGGTTTTCATTGAATACGATTTTTGTGTCAATGAGTGATGTGTTAAAAACTCATATTTTCACGAATTGCAAAGCAATGAGTGAAAATATGAGTTTTTAACATAACAAAGCATTCCAAAAGTTGATAAATGGTTAACAGCTGCCCATTAACACTATTTGCAGTGATCTACAGCCAACAATTCTCCAATTGCTCTTTCATGCTGTTTGTTTTGGCATGGCTGTTGTGACATGGGTAACCTTGATAACAATTCTTTTGGCGTTACTTTTATTAATGTTCAAAAAAAGAGCGCTTCTCTTATGAACTGGGATGGTCTGTGAATCTTAATCCTTAATTTTTGCACATTTTCCTCCAGTTGTTTCCTGATCCAAAATTTACCAAACTTAATTACTGGGCATAATCCTATGTAGCAGCTTATGAATTCATAAAGATTCTTATTTATGTTAGAGTTAAATAAAACTAATGTTGTCATGCTTTTAAACAGCATTCTTTCATAATTACCTCAGACTGGCAAAATGATAGCGGTTCAGGATAAACAGAATGTTGTAATAATGTGGATCAACATTGGAGAACATTTTTGTTATTTGAATTTGTAAATAAGTACCATCATTTTGGATGGGCTTGAAAAAACTTCCTTTAAAATTTTATTGTTTTAATTGTTCACAGATATATAGTCTTGTGGAATTATCTGAAATTAAAAATATTCAGGTTTTCACTATTCAGCAAAAATACCCTCCTAGGAGTGCTATATATATATTTCAGTGGTGGCTGACACCAATGTGGTTGTTTTTTCATTATAATTCAATCCTTCCCCCCCCTTTTCATACTGAATTTCTTAATAATGAGTCTTAATACTATTTTTGGAGCCCCTCTTTCAAAATTCCAATATCCACATACCTAATGTATTTTTCACAATATTTAGACAGACCACACTTTGATCTCTGTGTACAAACTTAATAAATTTATTCTGATAATTGACAAGTCTCTATAGTTACCAAATACTGTTTCGTATTGGTGCAGACATTAATTTATAAACTTATCTTATTCCATTTTTGTCAATTTTTTTTCCTGTTCATTTTCTATCATCTTCATTAAACAATTTAACAGTGTTTTCCAGTCTGTTTTATTTATTATAGTGCCTGATTAAAAAACGATACTTCTCCATGGACCCATTTGCAGCTTGGGCAATTTTCTGTTCCAACCAGTGATACACAACTGGTTCATCAAAGGCTGTGGTATGTGCTGTCCTGTCTGTGGGATGGTGCATATGAAAGATCTTGCTGCTTATTGGAAAAGGGTAGCCTATGTGGCGGTAGGAGCTTTCCTCTGAAAAACATGTCAGAATGACCATATGATTGATGTCTAATGGCCGATAAGATAAAAATCAGTGTGCTCTAGAGACGTCGTTAAACAAATAAAACAAACTTTACTCTTTTTTTTTTCTTCTTTTTGATTCAAAGTTTTAAAATATTACTACTTAGCATATATAGCACAAGAAGGTTTGGGACGTGTTTCTTTAATTTACAGTCTAAAACTAGGCATGACAAATGAGTTGAAAAAGGATTATTTGTATTATCTATTACACCAAAAGGAATTTGTATATTCTGAAATGTGATTTCTTTGCATCTGAATGACAAATTAACTTTTATTTTAATGTTATTTTTGGGGCACTATATGAAATTTAAAAGTGCTGATATTGTTGATTTTGGTCAGAATTATAAATGAAGACAGCTTGAACTTTGTGATGTTCATAAAACAGTTGTAAGGTTTGTCTCATCATTTGTAGAGTACATTGCGGACTGTATTTAAAAATATGCATAAACACGTGAATCAGACACTAGTTTATTCTCATCAATGTTGCATATCAGCATTGGTTTGATTTATAACAACAGATTCCATATAACCCCAACACTGACTGGGAACCGAAGTTAAGGATAACAATGAAGAGAAAAACCCTCTGTAATATACCAACTTAACAGGCAACTTTCTGAGACTGGCCACACACTCACCATATCGATCATACTTGCATTTAATGAACCCGTCCGTTCCTGATTTCCCACATTGCTATTTCTGTTGGTGAGTTATTGATTATGGAACTATTATATTTTCTACGTGGTTACTGCATGAAAATGCACTGTTTGTGAACAGACAATATGAGCCGCTATGTAGACCAGAAAGCACACAACAAAGTGACAAGATTTATAACTGAAATTTGTGTCAAGTTTCATAAAATGAGTTACGAAACCATTTAATAAAAGAAATTGCCTTAAAACTAGGTACAGTGCCTTAGGAAACCACAGCAAAATGCGTTTGAAAGAAAAACAATCAACTCTTCAGATCATGCCCATTTTCACTAATGTATGCTTGAACCGCTCTCCAGAGAGCAGTAATATTTCCAGAACCAAATCCTGTAGCTCCCTGGCGCTGAATGATTTCCAGGAAGAAAGTGTCTCTGTTAAACAATGGGCGAGTGAATTTCTGTAGCAAGTACCTGCATAACAAAAGAAGAAAATAGAACATTGCCAACTAATGTATATGACAAGGCATTTGACATAAAAATATTAAGTACAGATCTGAGTCACATTGACAACTAGGTTTTGTTTTAAAGATATTTATTATTATCTTGGATCACTTGTTTTTGTCAACTTGCTTTAGAATAGTATTCAACCAAATAAAGAATATTTAACAACACTATCATTTAAAGTGCTGGCCATTGTGACAAACCAATTTGTTGATGTTATGAAAATCAATACAAGTCCTTTCATAAAATTGTGATTTCACATATTATCATGATGCCATTACTATATGTGCACAGTATGTCTGTCTCTGTCATGGTCTAAATACTACTACTAGTAATCAGTACACACTACATTTATGAGAACAACAACACATCGAGGCTACAGGTAATAAATTATTTTAAATGTCATTTTGATTAATGAAAATTATTTCATTTGGGACATAACTTGATAATAAGAGGAAGCTTGTATGTGAGTGTAACATGGATTCAGACTATACGAATTTGTTAGTCTAGAGTTTAATCTCTAAATCACACCATAACAGATGTAAATTTATAAAAATAGATTTCTTACCTCTGTTTCGATTTTTTTTCTGTCACACATTTTTCAGCATTACACTCGGACTCAATATCCCCAACATCAGCTTCAACATCTACCAATATTCCATACTGCTTGAGCATATCAACATCTTCACCAATCTCTATAATCTCTTTCAGCTTTCCAATCTATAATTTTAAAATCCATTACCACATACATTTATAATTCACTTGGAATATTTTCATATGTATATGTATCCTCGAGTAATCAGTTTCCAGTCTATTAAGGGGGAAAAGCTTCTGCACATGCGCAGTTGTAATCACACGATCAATGTAACAGAATAATAAATATTATTCTGTTACATTGACCGTGGTTATGTTACTATTAAAATCAACCAACAAATCTTTCAAATGTTATCTGTTTATATATTAAAAAAAAAAATCCCTACCTGGTCGGATGTTGACATTTTAGAAATTCGTATCCTGGTCCGGTCTATTTTCAGACAGAGTTACAGTCTAGTTGTTGTATCAAAAAAAATGTCACATGTTTTTCTAAATTTACGCGGACGACACAATGTCACGCTTGTGAGCTCTGCCAGTGACAATTGCTGCTTATTTTTGTATTTTGAATTATATATATCAACTTATATTGATGTTGCACGTTATTGAGTGAATCTACAATGCCAAATGAGTGTTGTGCATCACTCAACCTTTTAAAAAGTTACTTTTTAGTAAATGTTATACGTTTTTTTCTAATTTTGTTTTCTGTAAGTGAAGATTTGTATTTTTGTAACATAATTATTCGATGTCATGGTTCACGTTTGCGCAGATTCGTTGTAAACAAGCTGTACAAAAATAGACCGGACCCAGATACAGCCCGGAAATTGATTGCCTGTTGCCTAATGCGTCTGCTACCCTTCTAGGTTTCTAAACCTATAACAATGCATGTCCAATGTTGTCATTGTTTTTGTCTGAGTACATGCAGACCGACAAACTATCATCCATTTTAAAATAACTTAATTGCAGGTTTTTTGTTTGAAGTGCACATCATCTGTTGCTCTTTTAAACCGTAGAGCGTGTTCTTCTGAGTTTAATGACACTTGTCATCTTAATTATGCAATCTGTTATCTTAAAAAAAACCTGAAAGCCGTCACGATTCAGTTAGACATACAAGGAAAGGAATGATCCTTTAACAACAAACCTAGGGCATAGTAAAGTTTGTTTTATTTAACGACGCCTCTAGAGCACATATTATCGGCTATTGGACGTCAATCATATGGTCATTCTGCCATTTTTTTTTATAGAGAAAACCAGCTGCAGCCACATAGACTACTAGTACTCTTTCCAATAAGCAGCAAGTTTTTATTTATTTATTATATCCATTGTCCCACATACAGGACAAAACATACCACGGCCTTTGATGAACCAGTTGTGGACCACTGGTTGGAACAGAAAATAGCCCAAACTGCAAATGGGTCCA
>JAULBS010106917.1:0-15471 GCA_032355785.1 Symmetromphalus regularis | reverse complement strand
TAAACACGCACTACCAAATGCATATAAATAATCAATATTTATACTACTTTAGAGGTGTATAAGGAACATTAAAAAAAACTGGATATTTGGTTTCAACCAATCCGCTATGTTTTGCACGCTCAGTGCTCAATAAAGCCAGCTGCACGGTATTTTTATATGCACGGAATTAAGGTTAGTGACGATATAAAAAAATAAATAATAATAAAACTTAAGAGCGTATGAAAAGATATGTATAGGCCTATATCTCTTTGAAAATGGTTTGTCCATAGTAGGGTTACCATATGTCTGTATTTTACCAGGCATGTCCTCCATTAAGTCTCAACCTTTTCATCCGGAAGAAATTAAAAGAATTCTTCAAAAGTCAGGAATTTCAGCATCCATCATTTTCACACAAAAAAATTATAATTCATTAAATTAATTCAGTAGCAGATCCAGGGGGGTCCAGGAGTGCAGATTGTTGTACATAAGACCTAATAAAGTAATATTATGTTAACGAACCTTGTAGTTGTAAGGTGTATTTCATTCTGATGTGTAAACTAATTTTGAGTAAATATTTTATTTTTATTTTAGTATTAATTTGCAGACTCAAATATTGCTATATTCAATGAATTAAAAACATTGTTTTTGTTATATAATGTATATATTTATAGTACAGTGTACATGTATGTAGTTATAAACATTAATTATTAATGTATGTATTATTATTTATAGGTGGAGCTCTTCACTGCTACCATACAGAAGAAGGAGGCCACTCCCAATTTGAGGATGCCAGCTTTTCTAGCCAAAGAAGTAAAATTTGTTTTACCACAAACTACATCTCTAAAGAATCCACTCAGTAATCTCATGTCATTAAACATTAATAATAATTAAAATGTTATTAATTAAAAATCAAATTTGGATTATCTTATTTTTATCAAATTTAATTTTAGGTTATCCTCATTTTTTATAGTAGTTTTATCAAGAGGGTTCCTCCTGGAAAGATTGATAAGAGGTAGGAGGGTGTACATGTATGTATCCTGGTCACATATTTTACTACCATCATCATAATAGTTTTAAAATGTTATTTAAATGGCTTCTTGTGAATACCTTAATAGGTATGAATATTACAGCTACATATTTGTCAATCATCAATGGTACTAACTTGGGGAAACATAAAAATATATATACTAGTAATGATTGTCGTAAAATAATTTTAATCATAAAAGCATTGTATAAATGGTTTAAGTAGAACTTTATAAAGATTTTTAATTTTAGGCTCAAGGTGTGGATTATCTAGTCTTGTGGTTGGATTGCGACAAAGAAGGAGAAAACATCTGTTTTGAAGTCATAGACTGTGTGAAACCTGTAATGAACTCGGTCCATGGTCAGGTAAGGACTGTCAGAGTAGGGAGGGGTATTAGTCCATATTCTTTTGATTACCTCTTCCAAACTGTTCGATAAGCATTCTTTAACCATCTGGTTGGCTCTATGCAGTGATGGTGCCAAGCTTTTATTGATGCAAATGATGGACATATGCCATGTTGACATTGAGAACTGACATTTTACCCCCATTTCTTTTATTCCCTATACTAATGATATGATTGATAATGTGACCTTTAAAATGAATATATTTGAAACAAGTACCAAAGGGCACTAATGTTTTGTTACATCATTATCAAGTGAGTTATGCACAAACACTTATTGGTTTGTTTTATATTTGTAGTAAATGTACTGGTGTCACTTCATTGCTATTACTGAGACCGACATTCAGCGAGCAATGCATCAACTTTGATATGTTATCTCATTTGTTTGTTTTATATTTGTAGCAAGTATACAGGGCCCACTTCAGTGCTATTACAGAGACTGACATCAAGCGAGCGATGCACCAGCTTGGAGAACCGAACAAGAATGAGTCGCTATCGGTGGATGCTAGACAGGAACTTGATCTCAGAATTGGCTGTGCTTTCACACGCTTCCAGACCAAATTCTTTCAGGTTAGTAAAAACAGTGCTTATAAATATAGTTGTTAAATTATGTTTTCTTTATAATGGTTTTTTTATTTCCAACTTTTGAGTAAAAATTTCCAATATGAATGTAAATTAAAATCTGAACTCTGTATCTGTTAATGTAAACATATTTAAACAGATGTAATAATTTGACTAAAATATATATAGTATTAGTTTTTATTTATTCTAACATAACTTAACATTTTTTAAGTGAATCTCGTGCTTTCTTTGTAAACACAAGTTGAAATAATTGTTCACCTGGTTACCAATGGCAATCATATTTTGTCAAAGCAAGCTCTTCACAATATAGTGTCAGTAACTTATATCTCCTGAATTTTAACACCTATAGGACATTTCAAGAAACTGTCCCTTAGACATCTAGATATTACTTCAACCCCTGCCTACCTTCCTTAGAAGAGAATAAATGAAGGATTATCATCAATCACAAATTATTAATATTAATAACATACTATTAATAATATACCATTATTAATATACCATTATTAATATACCGTTAACTTTTCTCTTGTGGGGTGGAGGGTTAGTGGATATTTAAGTGTAAAACAGTGGCGTTTTAATTGCACACTCTAGTAATTAAGACTTGCCAAAGTTCGGTTGACAATATACAGCCAGTCGTGATGTCACTTATCTCCTGGCCTTCCCAAAGTTGTTAATGACTCAACAGGTCCTACAGGGACACTGGTATTGTTTTGTCAGATGTAACGTTGAGTGGCTAATTACAAGCGACAAAGTTTATGAGTTTATATATGGAGAAAACCCCCAGGAGCAACAGCAAACGAAAGGGGGGTGGTGGCTAAAAGTGAAAGAGGGTTGCAGAATGCGAAGGGGGGCGGCAACCTCCTTTAATGGAGCAGCGGGAACACTGAATGATATACCATTAATAATATTCATTACTTTATTAGAAAACATGATGTGTGAAGTGCAGTAGACAAAGTGAAATGGGCCAGTATGTTTGTTTCTTTTGTTTGTTTTTTCTTGTAACCAACTGATGAGCATCTGTTTACAGGGAAAGTATGGAGATCTAGATAGTACACTGATTTCCTATGGACCTTGTCAGACTCCCACTCTTGGATTCTGTGTGGAGCGTCATGACCGCATCCAGTCCTTCAAACCAGAACCATACTGGGTCATTGATGTACAGGTAGTTACTGTGTGTTAGTTTTAGCATGGTAGCTCTATGTGTGTTAGTTCTTGGTTTTATTACATTGTAGTTTTAATATCTTAGTTTTGTAATATTGTAGTTTTAAGTGGATTTTGCGGTCAGGCTACCAAATAATCACTTTCCACTAGCCCGAGAGCTAGTAGAATTTCAAAAATAAAAGAAGGAATAAAACAAAACGGAAAAACGCTCTACATACTTTTTTGGATAAATAAAGTCCAACTATTAATAACCTGGAACACGAAGTCTGAGTCTCAGATTGAGACATTTGGTGGTGAATTGCACGTGGCAAATTTGTAAATAAACTCTTGTAGATCTATTGTGTTCTTTTGTTTTTGAAAAAGGTAACACTAATCTTACAGTGAATCACGGTGCAGACACGTGCATGTTTGGTAATGGATTTTTTTTTTAATCATGCAAAATTAGCAAGTCGATCCGATTGTCAAGTGAGTTTTATTTTTGCTTTGTAGTGTTTGAGGGTAGGGCCAGTTGAATTTTTAAGTCTGGCTAGTGAATTTTGAAAATCACTGATCCCATGGCTAGTGGATTAATAAAAAATTCTAGAAGCCAAGTGACAAGTATATTTTATAACATTGTAATGTGTGTTAGTTTTATAACATCGTATTACATGTGTATTAATTTTATGGTAGGTAATCCACAGTATATTTAACTATTCATTAGTCAGAGACCATGTACATATGATTAATATTCTTGCAGATCACCCACCCTGATGGGATGGTATTGAAACTGGATTGGGAACGAGTGAGGATCTTTGATAAGGAGGTCGCTCAGATGTTTGTGAATATTATCAAGGCAGGAGATGGAGCCTGGTTAGTAACTGCATGTTTTTTACATTTAGTTATTATATACAAGCTAGTTCACAGGCCACAGAAAGTTGGAAAAAGGTCTTTTTTTACCTTTTCCGAAATATGTTCTAAAAAGGGCATAGCTTATTAAGCTAAAAAGATAAAGTGGTTATATACCAAAAGTTGGTGGTCACTTATGTTCAGAACATTTTGAAAATAGTTGTTTTATTTACAGGCCCAATATTTTAAAATTATTGAAAGAAACATGTTAATCCAAAAAGACAAAAGCTGAAAGAGGAATAGGTACAGACAATTTTTGATTTGCTCTTGCTGAATTTCGATTTCTGCCTCTTGACAGGTCTGAATTATTGATCTAGAATGCATCCCTAGGTATTGATATAGTCTCATACATGTATGGCTCCATTATGAGTAGTCATTTGCATATGGGAACCTCCTCATAGTCAGTTTCTTCTTCACAGAACATACTAATTGCTAATTGACTTAATTGATTTGCACTGTCTCGTGACAAAACAATGGGAGATAAGTCATTCAATTTAGGAAAAAATTTAAAGAGCTGTTTATGGATGAAATTTAAACATTTAAAATGTTGTGTATATTTCTATAACTTTTTTTTTCCATCTCATCTGATTTTGTAGGGAGTATAGATACTGTTTGTGAAGTTCCTTTTGCCCTAAACTTTAATGTTGGTTTATATCAATATCATATTCATGAATGTCTTTATTTTGTGTTGCAGTGTGCTGTCTGTTGTAAAGAAAGAGAAATCAAAAGCTCGTCCACTTGCTCTTAACACTGTTGAGTTGCTGAGAATAGCCAGCTCAGGACTTGGTAAGATTTTCTCATTCAGATTTGAAAGTCTGTGTAGTGTTTCATGCATTTACCAGAATGTTTGGTCAAACCCAACTTTCCACTCTGTCATTAAATAGTGTACCTTTCTGTCAGGGTGTGTGGCATGTGCAAATGGATTAAATTATAATAATATAATTGTATACTATGAAGTATTCATTACTAATAACTGTAATTAATATTATTTGTATAAGTCATATATTACTTTCAGGTATATTGATAACTAATATTGTATGTATAACTAATATTGTATGTCTGTCTACGTATTATCAGGTAGAGTTATTAGAGAATAATCATCGAGCTACGAGGAATTACAAGTTATCTGTCCCTCTTGAATTAATGTTGTAAACCTGAGGATTTTACAACATTAATTCAAGAGGGACAGATAATCTGTAATTCCTCATAGCGAGATGATTATTCTCTTTATTACCAATATTCAATCGTTAACAATTTTAAACTTTTACTTATATTAATAATGCTACAAGACACTTTTCCAGCCATAACAATATATCCATATGCGTTTTTTGCACATAATAACAGCCGTAAAAATATAGTTCCGAAACAAATCAAAATAATAAAATTAAAACTATATTGATAATACATATACTGTGTTTATCTTTTAAAAAGATAACAATAACACTGTTTCTGCCCCCACCACACGAAAAAACCCAAAATATTGTTTTATATACCTCACACTTTTACAACTCTTGCTCTGCTTTATCGCCAGTCATTTTTTGACGTAATTTTGGGTCGGGGTCGGGAACAAAACCGTTTCAGGAAGCACTCAAGAATTATAACTGATGTTATATGTGGGAGAATTATATATTTTATGTTTTGTTTATTTCAGGGATAAGTCCACATCACACTATGCAAGTAGCTGAGCGACTGTATACACAGGGCTATATCAGTTACCCTCGAACAGAAACAACATCCTACCCAGAAAACTTTGATCTCAAGTAGGACATTTTAACTTTGTATTGTTTACTTCAATTTAGTTTTTAATGACACCTCTAGAGTACATTGATTTATTAATCATCAGCTATTGGATATCAAACAGGTTTTGTATCACGGTCTTCAGAGTCCAACTCTTTTCACGGAACCACTGAGGCTCTCTGTTTACTTTCAAAGGAGTGATATTATAATAGAAAGATATACTTTACAAATAAATGGTTGCTCTTTTCCTTATTTGGTTGTCTCAAACAGTGACTTAATTGTTTTCTTGACAATCGATACAAGAATTAAAGATAAACGTAAATGTTAATAGCCAGATGCGCACTGTAAGCACATCTGAACAATTGCTCTCAGCATCAGATTTTTTTCCATACTAAATCTTTTATAATATGCACTTTTTTAATACCCTTTGTCACACACAGACATCTTATGCTTACAGTTATTAAATTTCTGTCTATGCCTCTGATAGCATCCATGTAAAAGTTTAAAGAAAGCTGTTTATATTGTATGTGTATAATGTAATTATCTACTCTGTTTTATTTGTTACAGGGGAACACTTAGACAACAAACGTCAAGTCCAGACTGGGGAAACTATGTGAGAGATCTCCTTGAAATGGGAATACAGAAACCACGGTACAATAACTTTTTTCTGTCTGTTATAACTATGTTAATTACGTTGGTTCAGCTACATTATTGGCATAAGATATTCTCTTTAAAAAAGCAAACTGACAAGGCCAAAAGTTTTATTATATCAACAATTCTAGAAAACCAATTGTGCAAGCAACCTAACAGTTTTTGAATTTAGTACAATTTAGCAGCTGTTATTTAAAGATCAGGTTCAGTTTTTATACGGTTACTTTACAGACACCTGTTATACAGATTTCTGTTATATAATACCAGTGGTGGATCTAAGGGGATGGGGGTGGGGGCTGTGCCCTCCTAAAATTTGCTATTTAAATAACATTTAGATTCTTTTCTTTCTTTTCAATGTTAAAGAATTTGAGGAATTGGTATCATATTATTTTCTGGATCTGCCACTAAATACTGAACAGACTGTTAAACATGGTAGTGCATTTTGTTTGGTATCATATTATTTTCTGGATCTGCCACTGAATATTGAACACACTGTTAAACATGGTAGTGCATTTTGTTTGGTATCATATTATTTTCTGGATCTACCACTGAATATTGAACAGCCTGTTAAACATGGTAGTGCATTTTGTTTGCACCAATATTGAGATATTAAACTAAACTTGTATTCAGGAAAGGGAGTGATGCCGGAGACCACCCACCGATAACGCCAATGAAGGCAGCTTCTGAATCTGCTCTTGACCATGATAGCTGGAGAATTTATGACTACATCACGAGACACTTCATTGCAACTGTGAGTAGAGTCATTTTTACGTTGCATTCAAATGTTGCAGGACCTTCAAACTATTAAATACACTAACGAATTTCTAAGTGTTTTCATGATGTAGGGACTACATTAACCCCTAGACGCAAGCAACATTTTGCACAACAAATATACTTGGATATTATGTTCATCTGATTGACACAGAATAAATGCATCGCTTGGATTTTATTTGAGAATTTCTACTTTACTCATATTAAATCAGTTGTTTAATTATGAGAACTGGTCATGTCAAGTATTATTTACCTTTTGTAAAGCCTTACGTGACCTTTTGAAAATTTTAATGTAGTATATGAATGATTATTTAGTTAGAGATTTGTGTTGTAGCTGTCAATAGGCTGTATGTACTGTATATTCCCTATTTAATGCCCCCTCCCTAATTAACACTCTCCAGCCATTTTGTAAAATAAAAATGATATACCCCAGCATAAATACATAATCATGCCATAGTATCTAAAGTATGTAATAAATGTGTACACTAGTACTAGTAATCTGTATTGTACAAACTATTTAACAGTAAAAACACGATTTCAAACTATTGTGAACTTCATAAACTCCAAATTTGTAAAATGTAATGCCCCAGGGGTGTAAAATAGAGAACATGTGGTACCTCCAAACTGACTGAGACATGTGAGATTGGACAAGAGATATTCTTGTATAAATTATTAGTTAATGATTTGTGTTGTAATTGTCACCAGACTGTACGTACCTCCAGACGACGGTAACATTTGAGATTTGATCAGAGAAGTTCTCGTGTAAATTAGTAATGATTTGTGTTGTAGCTGTCACCAAACTGTACATACCTTCAAACGACGGTTACATTTGAGATTGGATCAGAGTTCTTGTGTAAATTATTAATGATTTGTGTTGTAGCTGTCACCAGACTGTACATACCTTCAAACGACGGTTACATTTGAGATTGGATCAGAGTTCTCGTGTAAATTATTAATGATTTGTGTTGTAGCTGTCACCAGACTGTACATACCTCCAGACGACGGTAACGTTTGAGATTGGATCAGAGAAGTTCTCGTGTAGTGGCAAGACACTGCTCAACCCAGGTTTCACAGGTGTGATGGAGTGGCAGGCGATAACCAGTGATGAAACGATGCCTTTGTTCACCAGAGATCAGATGATTCCTGTTGACAGTGTAGGTGTGGTAGTAGTAGTTGTGACGATATCAATAGCTACTGTTTATAATCAACTGCCTGGTTTCAAATAATTGTTAGTTATGAATTGAAAAGTCATTTAACAATAAGTGCATGGAAAACTGTAAAGTTATGTTGAAATTTGTGTGTGCATAACCCACAGCCATTGACAACTACTAAAACAAAAGTTCAGAGTTATTGCATAATATCCCATAGCCTTTGATAACTACTACAAAAGCAGACATCACCTCCAGACTACTTGACTGAGGCAGAACTGATCACATTAATGGAAAAATATCAACATAATAACCCATAGCCACTGATAACTACTACAGCAAAAGTTCAGAATTATTGCATAAAAACCCATAGCCTTTGATAACTACAACAAAAGTTCAGAATTATTACATAATAACCCACAACCATTAACAACTACTAATGAAATTGTTATTATTTATTGCAGTCTTTATATAGGCTCCTTAAAAGGACTTCACAACTTCTGCATATACTAATTTGGGGGTAGGGGGGGTTCAGAATATTCTGTACAAATAAAAATAAAATGTAGAAAATAATTGTGAATGACCTCTATTATTTGCCAATACAAAAAACTTAGTATGTTCTTGTCTTCATATTGTTTTAAGGTGCGACTGGTTGAGAAGCAGACCTCACCTCCAGATTACTTGACTGAGTCGGAACTGATCACATTAATGGAAAAACATGGCATTGGCACAGATGCCAGCATCCCTGTACACATTAACAACATCTCAGAACGTAACTACGTGAACATCATCACAGGAAGAAAACTGAAACCCACTCCACTAGGAATTGTTCTAGTGCATGGCTATCAAAAGGTATATTCTCTGCTATGATTATCCCTGAAGAAAACTGAAACCAATCTTGTCTTTTTCAATTAAATGATTAAAAAAAATAAGAAAGGAACAGAATTTAGTAGTTGAACATAGTGTATTATATTTCTAGAAATTGAAGTTTCTGTCCATGTGTTATTTTGCTTATGATCATGTCTTGCAGATCGACGCTGACCTAGTTCTGTCGACAATGCGCTCAGCTGTGGAACAACAGTTAAACCTGATAGCTGCTGGGAAGGCAGATTTCTATGCCGTCAAGCAGCATGCTCTGGATATTTTCCATCTCAAGTTTCGATATTTTGTTGAAAATATTCAGGGAATGGATGAGCTTTTTGAAGTGACCTTTTCATCATTAGCAGATAGTGGGCGGCCATTGTCAAGGTAACACAAAACAATATTCAGTGCATCCACTTTATATTTGAAATCAATTCCTTGTAATGTTTTCAGACCTGTTTACTCTTACAATTTTGGCATAAAATGTGCGATATTCAGGTACTTTTTACGATTGTACACTGACGTGGACGAATTTTTTTTTTTTTTGTGGGATCTTTTTTCGGTGAGCTAGTTTTTTGTCTTAACACTGCTTAGATGAGGGTATTTAAAGTATTTCTGGCGGAAAGACAAAAATGGTCGAAAAGCAGAAATTTCCTTTTTATTTTACTATTCGGTTTGCTATGATTTTACTATTTTTCATCTTATGGGGTAAACAGGTCTCTATATCATCTAATTTAATTTATGGATATATTCTTAAAATGTTATCCAAATGATGATTTGTATGAAATTCTAGAAGTATGATGTTTTCGTAAATTATTTTTGAACCATTTCAAAATAATAACCATTTTCACTTCTTGAGCATTCTTTCCTTACTGTAATTTAAATTCTTTTAGTCCAAGTGCTTTCATACAAAATTGTATTTGTAAAAGATAGTGAGGTCTTAATGCATTTTTTATGGTAATTGTCAAAGTTGTATTAAGCTGTTGATAATTTCAGATGTGGAAAGTGTCGAAGGTTTATGAAGTTCATTCAGGCAAAGCCGTGTCGACTTCACTGCCCGTCCTGTGATGAAACATACTCACTGCCACAGAACGGAAACATCAAACTGTACAAGGAGATTCGTTGTCCCCTTGATGAGTTTGAACTCGTTCTGTGGACAACTGGTGCCAAGGGAAAGGTAATTATCAGAAGAGGATTACATTTCTCAGACTTGGAAACAAATCTTGTATGATGTACCTGCCTCTTACAATAAAAAAAAAAAAAAGACATTGCACAACTGAAAAATACTAAGTTGACCTATGCACACATAGACCTACATATACACCATCTGGGGGCAGCACTTGAACATTCTAGAAAGAACTAAAACATAGCTGTCAGTGGAAGATGCTTAAACATATAAAAACATTCTTGAAAGCATCAGCTCCTAAAAGGTACTGGAATATTTGGTGCTTGGAATTTCAAGGAAGTTGAATATTTCTCTAAAACCTGACATAAAGTACAAATTAATGCCAATTTTGTGCTTAATCTAACAAAACTGAAAGGAAAACAGAAAAGTATCAACATAATAATTTTTTTGTACATTGTGATATTATCTAATATGATGGTGAATATTTTTAGGTGAGGGGTCAAACATAATAATTTTAAAAAATCAAATTCTAAGAAAAATATTATTCAGTGCATTTGGTAGTGATCCATTTCTAGTTTCTTTGTAAAATGTTAATCTTTTAAAGAGGTGTAAAAATATATATTTGCAGAGTTATCCGCTGTGTCCGTACTGCTATAGTCACCCTCCATTCAAGGATATGCGTAAAGGCATGGGCTGTAACGAGTGCACACATCCGACCTGCTCTCTCTCTGTGGCACGTAACGGTGTTGCTGAATGCATGGAATGTGACAATGGTATACTCACTCTGGATCAGTCGTCAGCACCCAAGTGGAGGATGGCATGTAATAAGTATGTAACAGTAGTCTGATTCAGTGTGAACAATTACTGTAGTTAAAAAATGTCACTGATAACTCCAGACCTGATTGCATTAAACTCAGAAAGCATGTTTGATATTTGGGAAATATAATTAAAGTTTGCAAATAATTTTCCAATAATAATTGCCATTTTAGTAAAACATTTCTTTTACTGTTTAAACTTATACAGGCATGAGAAGTTCATGATATGCCTCAAGCTCAATGGCTTTGTGTAAAAAAATTAAATTGCTTCGATGTAGGTACAAATTGAAATGGTTTCTCTCAATTTCTGTGCATTGAGACCTCCAAAATACCAAAATTCATTTTTTGGCTGTGGACTTCGCCCGCCAGAACCCCCTACTGGAACATTGCTTCTGCATTCTCGGGGCCTAGACATCCTAGATTTTAATATTAGGCTGAATACTCCCCATGCCTGCTTTTAGAATCTGTCCCTTATACATAAAATAACTGGGTCTAATATTAAATTACATTAGAATTGTTTCACGTTTCCCTCACATAACAAATATATATAGAAATAAAAGCATGATCACTTTATTTTGATTTCAGGTGCAGTGTCGTGATAAATTTCTTTGAAAATGCCTTCAAGATGAACATAGTTGAAAGCATTTGTAATGATTGTGGTGCTAATTTAGTAGAGGTGGGATACAAGGTAAAGTATTCAGTTCTTAAATGGTAAACACTTACCAGAAAGAAAAACAAATTTTGCTAAGATTGAAGTTTCAGATGTCATAAATTCTGGTCATTTTCATATAATCTATCACAGACAGATCACAATACTTGAAGTTATCTTGTACATAAAACCTACTGGAAGCTGGCCCACGCCCACACTTGATTATGTGTCAATACTACCAAATGTTTGACATCAAATAACCGATGATTAAAAAAAGTAATATGCTGTAGTGGTGTCGTTAAACAACAAAAAATATATGGAGAAATGGCAACAAAAAAAACACTTGTTACTGTTAAGAGCACCTTTAAGTAAGAAGCTTCTAATGTGTAGTATCAAAATAATATTCCAAGTAAGATATAATAATATAAAGTAAGTAATATAACAATGCGACTAATTACTAGATTTTCAAGTGTTTAAATTAAATTTATTAGTTTGTTGTTACAGAATGATTTAATAACGTTTTTTGTTTACTATAGCGAGAACTGTCAAACATGCTCTCAGTATCAGGGGAAGTAATTGCTTATTTTTACAATTTTAGAACAAATCCCCTTTCCCAGATGAGGCAGAGGAACATGTAGGATGTGTGTTCTGTGATCCAGTCTACAAGCCAGTAGTAGAGAAACATCATGCCATTGCAATGTACAGTCGCCGAGGGCGTGGTGGTTCTCGAGGACGTGGTGGAAGGGGTAGAGGAAGAGGAGGCAGGGGGAGAGGCCGGGGCAAACCAAAGGACAAGATGGCACAATTAGCAGCATACTTTGTATAATGAAAGTTTTCATTACTCACCATGAATTTTAACATCACAATATCCATACAGATGGATAGCTTTAGACTACGTCATTCATATTCAATATACAAAACCAGTTATAGAAACATTCTAGGTTCATTTTTAAAATGAATAGTGTCCTCATTTTATTTCTACCATTTAGTCTTATATAATATACAAACTGATCCCCCAGCACTCAAATGATTTTTACTTGAAATAAAAACAGGTTTAATAACTACAGTGGAACCAGAGAAAACTGGCCAGATTTTGTCCTATGTATTGAGTTGTTCTCCCACACAAACGGGACTTTTCATAATAAAATTAAATAAATTATGATGTCAGCTGGATATGGAGTTGAGAAAACTGACATGTCCACTGTCCACAGACTTTTGGGCACCAGATAAATGACTGAAACTTGAAAAACATTAATTTCATTTTTTCGTAATGACATGTGCCAAATTAAACTTTTGATTCACAAAGTGCAATCTTTCAGATATTCCAATTTCCAGCAAGGACCATAACTGTACATTTATAAAAATGGGCACCATATTGTAAACCCTGGAAATTCCAGATCCCTGCACAAGGTCCCAAGGTGTTTTGGTTTATACAGATTACAGCATATCTTGAATGCAATTTGTAATACCAAGAAAAGTAAGGTTTGTTTTATTTAACGACGCCTGTAGAACACACTGATTTATATTTTATCGTCGGTTATTGGAAGTCAATCATATGGTCATTCTGACATGTATTTAGAGAAAACCCACTGCCGCCACATAGACTACTCTTTACGATAAGCAGCAAGGTGTCTTTTATATGCACCGTCCCACAGACAGGACAGCATATACCACAACCTTTGATGAACCAGTTGTGGACCACTGGCTAAAACGGAAAATAGCCCAAACTGCAAATGGGTCCACCGAGAAGGATCGATGGGCACTCTACAATTTGAGCTACATCCCACTCCTTGTAATACCAAGAAGGCATGCATGTAGTGTATGGTCACAAGGCATATAAAAATAGGATTTGGAATTTATTTTAGCGTAAGGAACTTCTTTAATTGGCCAAAGTTATAATGTATTATTGGACGACTGTTGTAGCATCTAGTCTGAAACAAATTCAGTAGAGCAGACCCCAGTTAAGTGTAATCTAGAATCCTCCATCAAATACAGTGCACTATCAATGTACGAAAATGCAGAGGTACATGAACATGTATGTGTGTACACAATTTACTTGGGTCTCTTGCAATAGAAAGTGACACAATTTACTTGGTCTCTTGCAATAGAAAGTGGTTTTTATGTGCATGTTAATCAACAGTTAGTGGAATCTCCTACAGTAAACTTTATTGTAATTCTCCGTTTCAAATAGCCTAAATAAGTATGACCATATTATGCATGGGATTTCAAGAACTACATAAATTGGAGAAGACCACTGTTTTAAGCATTGTTTGTTTAGGAATACTGCAAACTTGCTAAATCAATATGAAAATATGTTTATAATTGTCAAGTCTCCACAGCAATAAATTCAATGCCAAGACTAGCCATATACACACCATCAAAGAGTACGTGGGTTTAGGGAATGACATTAAAATTTATGTTAACGTCTAAACTAAGCTTCACAAAGTGAAGTGGATGCAATTTTAGCAGTCAGATATTTTCATAATCATTAAAAGATTTCACCACTCAACTACAACAGGTTATGGGTTGATAGAAATGCTGGCTAAAAGTATCTTTACAAGTGTACACTATGCACAGAATGATGATTATCATGGATTTTGGGATACCTTTTATTTTTTTATACAGCAACACAAATTCCCAAAACTTTCACATGGCCAAGAAAAAACAAAACAATTTCCCCTACTTTCCAAAAGGTGTACACAAATTTTGTATTAGGAGTAAACAAAGTGGTAACAGAAAATGTTCCTCTGCAAGCATATGGTTTGTACAAAAAGGAAAATGTTGGTAACATTTTAAAGTGCATAAACCTTGGCGGGATACCCCCACCTTTTTCGATGGACAATGCCCATAGAATCGCCCTCACTCTATGCTTCGAAAAATTGAAATAAAATGCCTAAATAATAATCTTTTCCGGTATTTCTTTATATCAATGTTAACACTTAGCCATGTGGTTGAAGCACATTGGGTCTATTATAGTTTGAAGGTTTTAGCTGGAAAAGGAATTTCAAAAACCTTGATTTTCAACAAGCAACCCCTTTTCTAGAATGTTTTTTAATATATATTTTCCATGTGAAAATTAACCATTCCCCCCCCCCCCAATCAGTTGGACCACCCCACTTCAGAAATCCTGCATCCATGCGCGAGTTGACCCACACATGGTTTATCTATAACTGACGACTTTCTAAATGTCGGACTATACCAAATTGAAACAAATTACCATAGTTTGACGTTTTAATACAGCAAACAGATACAGCGTTCCCAGTTTGTACCGCTTTGAGAATTATTTGATCCCCAAAACAGATAAAGTTTAAATTTAGATTCGCCATCATCAGGTTGGCATTACAAAGTTTTTATTATCCTACTGAAGACAAAATATTTGTTTTCTTAAGTTTTGTTTATATTATGTTGCATATACTTTACCTCCAATAGAAAAAATGTATTTGTGTAATAGCCATACATGGGCCAAACAAAATACATGTATCTGACCACACTTATTTTGTCTACTTTTGTGATAACCTAAGGAAAATCACGTTCACACAAATCAGAACATCACAGGAGTCGAATGCAAATAAAACCAGTAATGATTTTAAAACGATTGATTAAATGAATTGTGATTCCAATGAAAATATAATAAAAGAGAACACATATCACAGTCAGTTTTTTATTACTTTTTTAAAACCAA